>JAPTJF010000700.1:0-20124 GCA_029339195.1 Micractinium sp. NFX-FRZ
CAGGCTCCGTCCCACCCACCCACGCTCTCAACACCGGTGAGGCCTCGGGGAGTGGGGGAGGAGGCCTGGGGAGGGAGTTGCTGGCGCGCGCGTGCATTGCGTGCGTCAGGTGTGAAAGCACCCCGCGCCTCAAATCCCCCCTGCCTCCCTCCCCCGCCCTTCCCCTCCCTGCCCCACCCCGTGCAGCCGTCGCCCATCACCATGTTCCGCAAGTCGGGCCTGGCTCTGCTCCTGGTCGCGATGCTGGCCACCGGGTGAGTGAGGGGCTTGGCAGGCAGGGTGGACAGCCAGATGCAGTAGGGGGAGGGAGGTTGGGGCCTAATAGAGGGTGGGAGGTGGTGGGGCTGGAGAGGGCGAGAGGTGGGGGTCGATACAGGGATGAACGGTGGTTGTGATTTTCTTGCCACGTCACCACAGGGGACAGGAGGTACTGAAGAGGGGGGTTTGGAGGGGGATGTCTTGGTGGAAGCTGGGGAGGCACGGGTGAGGTGGACGGGAGGGGGCCTGGGGGAGGGGCCCCGTTCTGGCCTCACTTTCCTGGCCTGGCCCTGCTGCCCGCTGCTCCCCTGCTAGTGCACGCATGGCGCACTCTCTGTGTGCCCGCCCGTCTCCCTGCCTACCTGGCCTCACCGCCCCCTGCAACCTGCCCTGCCTGCAGCTCTTCTGCCGCTGGATGTCGGCACGCCACTCCTTGACGCCCAGTGAACAGCCCCCTTGCTGCATCCTGCTCACCCCTCTTGACCCCCTGCCTGCAGTGCCCCCCTGCCGGCAGTCTCCTCGCCCCCCAGCCATAGCACCCTTTTGTCACGCCTGCCCTCTGCCCTCCCCCTGCCTGCAGCGCCTATGCCGAGTACGAGGGCAGGACTCTCCTGCAGAGCCCGTGCCGCTGCACGGGTGTCACCCCCGGTACGTGCTGCTTCATAGTACAGCGGGCCGCTGCCCTACTGACACTGCTGGCGGTGGGGTGTCAGCAGCCTGCTGGGGCTTGGGGGCATCCATGTGAAGCCCTTTCCTGTGTGCTTGGTTAGAGGTCTGGTGAGGGTAGGGTGGGGCAACTGAGCGGTTCATATGCTCCCCAATCCTGCCTCTCTTCCTGCAGTGAACGAGTGCCCCGCCACCGGGTGCCGCCCTGGCACCAAGTGCCGCCGCTGCGACGTGTGCAACCCAGGTGGGGGCAACTGCGACTCCTTCTTCCGCTGCCTGGAGGCCAACGACAAGACGTGCGGCCAGTGAGCTGGCCGTTGCCAGCAGGCAGGCAGCAGCCGGTGTGCTGCACGCCGCCTTGAGGCCACCCACCCCTCGGGCCCGCCCGCTGCCAGCAGCAATGACACTGGCTGGCACGGCACAGGAGCGGCCGGCCTGGGATGCCACACATGCTGTTGAACCCTGAAATAGAACACTTGCTCATGAGCTGCATGCCGCGACACGGCGCGCCCCAAGAACACCTTTGGTGCTCTGATGCGCACCCCTTTTGCTTGTGTTGTCTCTGTTCCCACGGTGCATCCGTGTGTAAAGTTGCCTGGTTGTGTCAGGGGCAGACTGCGGAGTGGCACAGGCAGTGGTTGGAAGCAGAGAGGCAGAGGGGCAAAGATCAATACACACAAACAGGGCCCCTGGGCAGCCCAGGGGCTCACAGCCTCTGTTGGTGCAGCCATCACTGCGCCATGCTGCCCAGCATTGCCGCCAGCTGGCTGCAGCTCCTGCCGCAAACAGCGCACCCACCGCCTCTTCCGTGGCACCAGCGCTGGTGCCAACTGCCTTTTCCTCTGGTCCCACTTTGCGCAGCGCTAAGGTGTGCAAAGCACGCCAGAGGTCTTCTGAATTTGCCTGGAGAAAGTTGGGTGCTTCAGCATGCTGGCAGCTATGCTGGCTGTGCCGCGCCGCGACGCCAGGTGTGGCCTGCCTTTTGAGGACTACCTCACGGCGACAAGGCTGTTTGAACGCGCTCACAGGGCCAAAATAATGCTCAGTGGCCCCGCAAGAGGCAGAGAGCGAGTCTCAGAGCCCGGCACCCAGGGTTGGTCCTGCCGGCGATTGCACCCGCTCGTGCGGATCGCACAACATCCGTGCTCCCCTTCGTCGAAGTTCTGCGCAACCAGAATAAGGTGACCGCGCCTGCTCTAGCCTCCTGTCACCTTGCTGCCGCCCGCTGCACCTCAACGGGCAGCGGAGCGGGCCCCGTGTTACAAAAGCGCATTAGCAAAGAACGCCGCAAGCATTGCGCGCCGTTGCCAAACTGGCGGCGCCAGCGGCGGCGCCTGCAGCTGTCCCCTGCTGGCGGTGCCTGCAGGCCAACTCTCCATCATACTGCACTCTTGCCACTTCTTCTGCTCGCTTGCAGATTCAAGGCCCGCCTAGGTCAACCCAGGCAGGCTCCGGTGCCGGTCCTCGGTGCCGGTCCTTGGCGGAGGTTAGAAGGGGCTGTGCCTCGGCACCTCTCTACTGTGCCGCCACCTGCACCCCTACATCCCGCCAGCACTTATGCCGTCCCCTGACCTGCCTGCTGCTCCGGCGGCACAACCGCTGCCAGCTGCGGCGGGTGCTCCAGGCAGCGAGGTGCGGCATGTAGAGCTGCGGGACGGCCGCCGCCTGGCCTACGCCTGCCTGGGTGCCCCGCTGGCAACAGCCCAGCTCATCTGTATCTACCACCATGTGAGTTGATGCAGCACCCAACAAAGTGAAACGAAGGCATGGTGATGCGGGGAGTGTGCTTGCCTGACTGACCTGCTGGCAGTTGCCAAGCGTGCCTGCATCTGTCACCGCGTGAGTCAACACGTGCACTTGAAGTATGCAGTACAGTCTAGGCAGCCAGCACGAGCTGCGGCACTGAGGTGCGGGCAGACCCTGCACCCCCCCGCCGCCCCAAGCGCCGCCACCCACCCCTTCCCCTCTTGCCAAGCCATCCCCCTGCAGGGCGTCCCCGCCTGCCTGATTGAAGCCGAGCCCCTGGCGGCTGCCGGCGCGCCCCTGGGTGTGGCGGTGGTGGCATTTGACCGCCCCGGAATGGGCGGCTCCACCCCCCACCCAGCCATGAGCGTCGCCTCGGTTGCAGAGGATGCGGTGCAGCTGATGGATGTGTTAGAGCTACCCTCAGCCGTGCACGTTGGGGAGAGCGGTGGCGCGCCGTACGCAGCCGCGTTTGCGGCGACACACCCGCAGCGCACGCAGCAGGTGGGGAGCAGCGGGGCAGGAGGGCGGGGGGGCCCCGTTGGCGTGGGTGCTGCACCCAAGTGACCGGACCAAGGGGGTGCTGTGTGCACTTTTGGAAAGGGGTGCGGCACAGTGGGGCAACGCTGGCATTGCGCAGCACCGGCGGCGCCCTTCGTCGCCCCGGAGGCAGCGCTGCCTCCTCCCTTGCGCCATGCCGGCTTGCGCCTCATTTTTGCCACTCTGCCCTGCCCCGCCTGCTCGCCTCCTGCGTGCGTGCAGCTGCTACTGCTGGCGGGGCTGGGCGCCACGCACGGCCCAGAGCACCTGCACCTGCGGCGGGGCCTCAACCCAATGGACCGGCTCAGCATGCACGCCAAGCGGTCCGGCTGCTCCTGGGCAATTAACAGGTGCGCCAATGAGCTTGTCAGTCGAGTGAGGAGATCACACCCACACAACATGTTGCTCAGCGGTTGGTTGATCTCAAGAGGTCTCAAGAAGTTTTTGTGGGGGTGGAGGAACAGCCGTGCACCTACCTGCACATGCCGCAGCTTTACCCTTGCAACAAACTGGTGGCGGACCGCACGCCGCATTCCCTCTCCTCCTCTCCTGGCCAACTTTACCGAGCCGTTGTCATGGTCATCATCGCCGCCCTGCCCCCGCAGGCTTGTGAAGCTGGCGGCCGACAGGACGCCGGGCATGGTGCGCGCCGGCGCGGGCGGCAGCCTGGGTCCTGCGGATGCCGCCTTCCTGCAGGGCAACGAGGCCGCCAAGGACTGGCTGCTGCGCTTCATGCAGGCGTGTAGGGGTCAGGGTGGTGGGGGAGGGTCGGGTGGGGGAGGTGGAGAAGTGCCGTGCCTGTGAGGGCAAACGGTGGGTTTGAGATAGGGACGAATGTGGGACATGAAGGCAGCCAAGGACTGGCTGCAGCGTTTTTTGATGCTGGGGAGAGAGTCAGCGTGACCATGGGGCACACACAGAAGCCACGAATTGAGAGGCGTGCTCATGCCAAGACCAGGCTGCTGCCAAAGGCTGCTGCCCCCGCCCCCACCCAAGCTCCGCCGCCTGCCGAACCCCCACCTCAGTCATCGTTCCCTGCCATCTCACCCCCCTCGTCCTCCTGGCAGCGTGCCTACGTTGGCGGCATCCGCGGCGTGCTGCAAGACTATGCGCTGCTGGGCAGCGACTGGGGGGTGGACGTGAGTGCGGTACAGGCCCGTACCGCCATCTGGCACGGCTCCGCAGACCGCATCGTGTCGCCCAGTCACGCAGAGTGGTACTGCAGTACCATCTCCGGGGCGCAGCTGACCGTAGTGGAGGGGGAGGGGCACATCAGCCTGGCGGGGAGGCACGGCGGGCGCATACTGAGCGATGCACTGGCACACGCTGCCGGCAGCTCAGCAGGCGCAGCAGGCACAGCAGCAGCGGCAGACGGAGGAGGCACAGCGGCAGAGGGAGCAGCCGCAGCAGGAACAGCGGCAGGAGGAGGAGGCGCAGCGGCAGAAGGAGCAGCAGCAGGCAGTACCGCCGGCGGCGACGAACCTAGGGAGCCAGGGATGGGCGCCGAACCGTCAGTTGCCACGGCCCGTTGAGCCCGCCTGTCCTCTGCTGGCGTGGCGTCCACGCCTTTTGTCTGCTCGCCATACCTGTGTGCCATCTGTCTGCTGCTTCTGTCTTCTACTTCTGCCTGCGCGACCTCATTGTTGCTATCATCCTCTTTAAAGGGCTGCAGCTCTTCCCGGCCAACCTTGAGCTTTTCCCCTCTGCACATCCTTCCCACACCAGCACCTTTCTACCTGTCCTCCTCACCACCCCAAGACTGCCGGCCCCCTCTTTCCCACATTGTTGGCTCGATCAAGCAACTCCCTCAGAGCCCTGTGAGCCTCCTTACAACCCTCTCGAGCAAGCCATGGCAGCCCCACAGGCGATGGCCGTGCTAGCAGAAGGGGCTGCGGCCGACCTCGCCATGAGCGACGTGGGGCTCACGGGCAGCACTGCGCTTGCAGAGCCCACGCTGCTTGATATGGTGCTGTGTGAGTGAGGGCCGTTAACCGGGGCATAAAGGGAGCGAGTGTCGGCAGGGCGAGGGGTCAAGGGAGGTGGGGAGCGGCAGGGGAACCTAGGCAGCGCTTAGCCCCGGGCACTGGCCTTGGACAGCCTGCCTCGGAGTCCTGGTTGTCCCTTCAAGGGTCACTCGTGGCTGCCGTTGCCGCCGGTGGCCGTCGCCCGCCGCCAGCGTCGCCCAGGCGCTTGCCTGTGGGCGGCGCCTCTCGCCAGGCGCCCCTCAGCTGCCCGCCCCTGCTGCAGGCAAAGACTTCAACCTCAGCACCTTCATGTCAAATCTCTATCTTGAGTGCTGCTGTACACCCCAATTAACCGGGCTGCAGGCGACCACCGCAACCTGAGCACCCTGTTTGCCCACTTTGAGGCTGCGGTGCAGCAGCAGCAGCAGCACAAGATGCAGGTGGGTGCACCCCGCAGCGAGCGGGGGCAAACTGTCGGGGCAGCAGCAGCAGCAGCAGCAGCAGCAGCAGCAGCAGCAGCAAGCCTATTGTGCAGCCTGCCTGGAGGCAGGCCGGGGGTGGGCCTGCAGGCTGCACGCGAGCGGGTGGGCCGGTGGAAGCAGACAGCAGTGCAGGGCAGCCGCAGCCGCAGCAGCAGTGGCAGCGCTCCAAAGGGCCCAAGGATGCACCTGTCGGCCAGCTGGTGCCCCCCGCTGCCCACCCCGGCGGCCATCCACCTCACCTGCTCACCGCCTGCCCCGCCCCACTCATTACCACCCGTTCACTGGGCAGATGCATGCGGCGGCCATCATCCAGGAGATCCGCATGCACTCGCAGGTGGGTGGGAGCAGGGGGTGGGTGATCATGCAAGTGACTGTGTCCTGCACAGGTTGCACCAGGCTGCTTCAGGTTGTGCTCACTCGAGACGCTCGAGCACCTGGCTCAAGGGGCTCGAGTGAGTACGACCCATTGTAGCCTGCTGCAACCTGTGCAGCACACAATCAAGGGGCTGGGTGCAGGCCCATGCCACAGTTTCCTTGTGAAGCGTAACTGCTCAGGTTGTGCTGCCTGCCTAACCTCTGGGTGGGTGGGGGCCTGAGGCGCTGGAGGATCGCTGCAGGTTGCTGTTATTCAGTTCTCTGTGTGCTCCTCATTCCTGCCTGTCCCTTCTTGACTTCCCGTTTGTTCCTGCTGTTCTCTGCCCCGGCAGGCGGAGGAGGCTGTGCTGTACCCGATGCTGGAGAGCGACGCCAGCGGGTCCACCGACAACGCGGTGCTGGCGCTGACGTCGCGCGAGGCGCACCGGATGGTGGGTGGGCGGTGCCAAGGGTTGGGGTGCGTGGCTCCGCTGCTGAGCTGGCGGTTGGAGGAAGATGTGGTGGGCGTGCTGAGGTCACAGGAGGCATGCAGGTGGGGTGTGGGTGGGTGCACAGGAGACAGAGGCCAAGGGGAGGGGTGGACGAGCGGGGCAAGGCTGTAGAGGTGTTTGCTTGCCCTTCCACTGCAGGGCGCCTTTGCGCTGTTGAGCCGCTGCCCCTGGCCACCGCCCTCGCCGTTGCTTGCATCTGCCGTCTGGCGGCAGCAGTAAAGTGCACCCTTGTCACATGCAGCCCACGATAAGCTACCTCTGCCTGCACTGGCTGCCTGGCCTGCCTACTGGCGAGCCAGGGCAGGCTAGGGACAACCGTCATTAGGTTGTGCATTAGGCGCGACTTTACAATCGACACAAACCTGATTGATTGTTGGTTGATTCCATCTGCAGGCTGACCAGGACATGCTGGGCGTGCTGGCCTCGGTGGGCTGCACCCTGGGCGGCCGCCTGGCGCCAGGCACCACCCCGCCCGACCTGGCTGAAGCGGTGCAGAGGCTGCAGGTGGGCGCGGCGGGCTGGGGGTGAGGATCAACGGAGGGGTGGTAGGGGGGTACACTACGTTAGGCTGGAGGGCAGGCTGGGGTGGGGGCTCGAGGCGGGGGGCCAGGGCTGAGCAGGCGAGCCGGGAAGAAAGGATGGGACGCACGCTGGAGGTTTTGTGGGGCACAGGAGCTACCCATAGCCTGGCAGAGTGTGAAGGAGTGCACTGCGTGCTGCCCCGCCATTTGTGAACATCCCATTGGCCCGCCCCACTCCCTTCTTTCCAGGCCGACACCAGCGCGCATATGGTGGATGAGGAGCGCAACGTGCTGCCCCGCCTGGCAGCGGTGAGCCTGCTGCCCTGCCTGCCCGCCCGCCTGCCTGCCTGCTTGCCTGCCCGCCTGCCCGCCTGCCCGCCTGCCTGCCTGCCTGCCTGCCTGCCCGCCTGTCGCCCAGCCCTTGCACCGGTCGCTCGCATGTCGAGCCATTCCCCACCCTCAAACACTGCGCTCTTTGCATCCCACACATAGGCAGCGGCCTGCGCTCCCCGGTGGTTCCAGGCACCCGCTGGCCCCTCGGGCCTGCGCCTCGGCTCCTTTTTGGGCCAGCCCTGCCTCCCTCCGTGATCACCACCTGGCCCCTGCTGCTGCCTCAAGTGCAGGCCTACAGCACCGCCCAGCTGGTGCTGGCTGGAAAGGACTTTCTGGCAGGTGAGGTGCAACTCTCGAGTGTTGGTTGGGTAGAGTTATGGCATCGGGTGCCCTTGGATCAATAGAGCGCGCATGGGTGCACGGCTTGGACTTGGTGGCAGGCAGGTGAAGTCATGCGACGGTTGGGTGTGCTGGCAGTGTGGGGAGGTGAAGCAATGTGCACGGCAAGCACTCGCTGGCACAAAAACCAGAGATGCCAGATTGGTCTAAATTAATTGTTTTCTATTCATCCCATGGCGCCAGTGGCAGCGGTGTAGTGGCGGCTCCGCCTGCCGTACCAGCCCCACCACCCCCACCAATCCCTGCCCCTTCCCCACCTCCTCGCCACCCTGCGCAGCCAAGCTGACGGCACGCTTTGACGCCCCCATGGCCGCCGCCGGCACCGCCATGGCTGCCGCCGTCCCGCTGGCACCCGTCCCCCTGGCCGCTGCCGGCGTCCCGCTGGCACCCGCCCCTCTGGCCGCTGCCGGCGTCCTGCTGGCCGGCGCGCCCCTGGACGCCGCTGCCGGCGCTCCCATGCAGGCGGTCATGCCCGCCGCTGGAGGCTTCCCTGTGCCAGGCGATTCCCTTTCCTATTGTGTGTTGCTAGCTGTACTACCCCCCTGCCTGCATCCGTATTCTGTTACTGTACACCATCGATTTGCTGAGGATGTGTGTGGGAAACCTGTGCTGTGTTTATAGCACCGAGTTACGCATGCATTATTGCGATGCCCATCTGCCTGCAGGCGCCCCCACTGGTGCTACCGTGACGACGGGCATCCCTGGCATCCCGGAAGCAGCTGGCGGGAAGCTGGGCGCGGCGCCTGCCCGGGCAGACACAGCGGAGGAGCAGGCCATGGTGATGTGAGGCTGGTGCTCAGCCATCCGGCCACTCGCTGAGCCAACCAGACGACTAGTGGAATGCGCTGCATGAATGCTGTGCATGGCTTCACTCCGAATTGACTGCCAGTGGGCAGGCCTTTGTGATGCGAGGCAGCGGCGGTTCCATTGAAATGGTTCACTTGAACGATCAACTCCCTGGCAGGCGGACAGCCCAGGTGCAGTATCGTTACCAACACCTGTCTAAGAAGAGCAGCGGGGGTCAGCCCCATGCGTGTCAGGGGAGAAGAGGCACGCTGGGGAGCTTTGAGGCGACGGTTGGGTACGCGGCCTCACCGGCTGTGGCACATTTGGGTGCATGGGGGTCGATGGACCAGCCCTTTTGTCTTCTCGCATGGCTGCGCCTGCTTGTGGCACCTTCCCTCCTGCACCATTGGCTTTGGCTGCCAGCTCAGCACGTGCATGCTGCACCTCTCCGGTTTGCCTGTTCACCCCGCCATTCAGTGCCTCCTGCTTTTCTGTCTTGCATGGCGCACACACCCTTGCTCCGGCAGCAGCGCCAAACACAGGGAGGAGTTGGGGCTTTGAGCAGCACAGGGGGCAAGGCAGTATCAAGGGCACCGAGGGAGGAAGGACACAGGACGCAGGGGATAGGGAGCCACCCAGGGGGGTGGTTCGTTAGCTGATGCATTCAGGAAGGGTGCAGTTGGGCGCAAGGCATTGGGTTGGGGTGGCTCCCACAGCAAAGCGGGGGCCGAGGGGCAAACAAATCACACAGAGGGAGACGGGGTGCTGGGAAGGCAGAGGGGCATAGTACAAGCATTATGGTGGCGTGGTGGCAAGTGCTGCTTGCGGCGAGGTGGGTGTGCTTGGGTTGCTGCGGTGCATGTGTGTATCATTCATGGCAAAAAGGGGCAAGGGAGATGGGGATGCACGGGGCATGACAAGGGCCCGGCTCATAAGCACTGCTGCACGCTGCTGCAGCTGTGGGGCAGGCCAGAGCACACAGCGCAGTGTTCTTATGTATGTATACGCACGCGTGTGCACACAGTATGAATCCTGTGCATGCTGCTTAGCCAGGCGTGGCGGGGGGCCGGTGCGATGCAGGCTGTGCGGCACGTCTCCCCCCCGCCAGCTGGCTGCATGGAAAAAATGATGTGAAAACTGCGGAGAGAGTGGTTCCGGGCTGGGCCACATCACTGGTGCCCAACCCATCTTGGGCGCGCAGGCGGGGGCGGCCGCTCCTTCTTGCAAGGTGCGCATATATTATTTCGTTGCGGCGCTTGTGCCTGCTTGCGCACGCTGCCGCGCCGCCAGCCGCCTGCGTGGAGCGGCGGCGCCCTGCTGGCGGCGGTTGGCGCTTGGCGCTCACTCAGCGTGCAGCTCGGTGGGGGCGGCCGGGGCCTCAGTGTCAGAGGCGTTCTGCGGGGGGGGGCGGGGGGGGGGGGGCAGGCAGAGAGGGGCCGTCGTCACAAGCGGAGCAACTAGAGGCGCCTGAAGCGGGGGGGTTCTTGGAGCCCCCCAGCAGGGACAGCCTGGCCCTTGCTCAAACTTAGTCAGGGGCCGGGGCAGCCCCAGTGTGCAGACGACGCAAGCAGCGGAAACCAGCAGGCAGGCGCACGGCCCCGCCCCGCCAGCGTGCCCCACGTCGGCAAGCAAGCAGCTGAGGGGGCGCCTGCCCGCGCCTCGTGGCTCTTCTTGGTTTCTGCCGACTCTGCGTACAGCTCACAAGCACAGCGGTACGGGTGGGCGTACTGCTAAGCTGGTGGGTGGGCTGTGAGCAGAGGCTGCAGAAACCAAGGAGAGCCACGAGGCGCGGGCTCCGCCTCAGCTGCCTGCCTGCCTGCAGCTGTGGGGCACGGTGATGGGGCGGGGCTGTGCGCCTGCCTGCTGGCCTCCCTCTGCCACGCGCAACCTGCCGTGCTTACCTGACCTTTCCCCCTGCTCCTGATCAACTCGAGGGTAGAGGAGCAGGAGCGCGGGGGGCAGGTGTCGGGGGACGGATGCAACACAAGGCAGCAGCCGTCAAAGCAAAGCAGCACAGCAAAGGAGCGCACCGGGTTGCCGTCGTCCACTGCACAGATCTCGTTGTGCAGCACCGGGTCGCAGACAGTCTCAAAACCCAGGTCCAGGGTGCAGGTTGCCACCGGGTTGACCACCTCTTCCTGCACCGCACGCACAGCACGGCAGGGCGGGCAGCAGAGGGGGGGGCGCGGGCGGGTCAGCGAGGTGTGTGTGCGGCGCAGCCGGGGCATCCCAAGAGTGGGAGGCCCAGGCCGCGCTCGCACGCACACCCGCGACACGCCGCCCGCGCTTGCCCCCCCCCCCTGCTGCTCGCCCTGCCGTCCCACAGCCTGCCTGCCGCCGGACAGCCCCGGCCTGCGCTCACCTGGTGCACACACATGCCAGCGCCCCACACCCTTGCGCTCTGCCACAGAACAAGCAGCAGCAGTCACCGGCCAGCCCCACTGGCACCCCCCATCCTCCTGCCGGCCTCATAGCGCTCCGTGCACCCGCGGCCCGGACAGTTCAAGCCCCTCCCTGCAGGCATGCACACATACACCACCACCAGTGCACGGCCTGCCCCACAACTGCACACTGCCCCTGGTAACATTCGCCAGTGCCAGCTCAGCAGCCCTGCAGGCTGGCAGCACTCACCGGAGGCGCATTGATGTCAAACTTCTCGGGGCCGCAGGGCACGTAGTAGGTGTGCAGCAGCTCGTGGGCCTGTGGGGGCAGGCATGAGGAGAGGGAGGCAGATTGTGAGCCCGGGCACTGTGAGGGCTGGGGTACCACAGAGGGCAGCAAGGGCCGGAGGTGTGCAGCAGCTCGTGGGCCTGGGGGGCGGCCCAGGCACAAGCAGGCGGGGAGCAGAGCAGGAACGACGAAAGGTACTTCTCCTACATGCCCGCCCGCTGGCTCCTGGACCTTGCCACACTCCTACATGCCCGCCCGCTGGCTCCTGGACCTTGCCACACTCCTACATGCCCGCCCGCTGGCTCCTATCCCCTGCCACACTCCAACATGCACCACCACCACCGCCACCACCCCTGGCTCCTGGCCCCCACCTTGTGCGAGTTTGGCTTCTCCAGGAAGTCGTCGTACAGCTTCTGGATGACGGGGTTCTCGTGGCTGCGACGCAGCACAGAGCGCTCGTCCACGCTGCAGGGGGGGGGGGTGGAGTGGGAGCAAGGGGGACTGAGAAGGGAACAAGGGGAACCGAGAAGGGAACAAGGGGAAGTGAGAAAGGGAACAAGGGGAACTCTAAAAGGGCAACAGCAGGATGGCGGCATGGTTTGTGTCCGTCTCTGAAAGTGACAAGGAGTGGGGGCGCACACATGTGCACACTGTGGCGGGTGCCAGGCACGGGCCAGGGGCGGGGCACGTGTGCAACGCCCCCCCACCCATCCAGCCTTCGCCCGCTCCACACCTGCACACCGCCCCCTGCCGCCTCTTTGCCTCCCTTAACATCACTCCGCCACCCACACGCCGCTCCCCCTCCCCCCCCACACACCTGTACAGCGCCCCCTGCCGCTTCTTTCCCCTCCCTCACCCTCCCTCAACGTCACTCCGCCACCCAGATGACCCTCCCCCCTCCCCCCACCTGTACAGCGCCCCCTGCCGCTTCTGTCCCCTCCCTCACCCTCCCTCAACGTCACTTCAACACCCACATGACCCCCCCACCTGTACAGCGCCCCCTGCCGCTTCTGCAGGATCTCCTTGTCCTTGGAGCGAGGCTGGCCGCCGCCGCCGATGCAGCCGCCCGGGCAGGCCATCACCTGCGGGGGGCAACGTAACGGGGCGGTGGGAGGGGGGTTGGATGGTCGGCGGCCTACAGGGCGGGGGAGAGCATGGCAGGGGCCGTGCTGCCGGAGCGCCCATGCACGCTCACAGTCTCCTCACCCTCTTCACGCACCCTGGACGGGCCCGCCTCAACACACTTGACGTATGCATGAGCCCCACAAAAAGTGCCCATAAATAAGGCAATGGTGTGGTAATCCTCCTCCCCTTTTTCCACACCCACACCCGGCACAAAGAAAATAAGATGCAATTTAAATATCAAGGAAATGATTGGGCCCACCTCGATGAAGTGGTAGTCCTTCTGCCCCTCCTGCACAGACTTCAGCAGCTTCTTGGCGTTGCCTGCGGGACAGGGGGGCAGGGGAGAGCAAAAGGGGCGAAGGTGAGCCCGGCTCACCCTGCCTGCCCAAGCGGCAGCCACTTGCCACCCAACCAAAGGCTCCAGCCGTAGGCCAGTGGGCCAGGGCAAGCGTGACGGTGCTGGCCGGTTTGTTGCCATCACCCCTCCGGCCTCCACCTCCCCTGCCGCTTCCCCGACTTGGCAAGCCCTGGTTTCACGTCTCTCAGCTCGACTGCCACACCCTCCCCTCTTCCTAGCCTACACAACTGCCCCCACGCCCACCCGCCCCTCCCCACTCACCCAGCCCGTTGGCCACTGCGATGTTGACGGTAACGGGCTCCGTGTTGTGCAGCGGGCCCTCGGGGTGGGGGGCAATCGTCACGCTGGCCTCCTTGGTCCCCTCCAGCCCGCGCACCGGCTCCCAAATCACGCGGTCCAGCTTCTCTCCCGTCACAACGTCGTACACCGTCCTGCATGGGTAAGAGGGAGCAGGGCAGGTGAGAGGAGGAGGTAGGGATGTGCCACTGCCACACAACACAGTGCAGCTTCCCCCCGGTCACCGCGTCGTACCCCGGCCTGCACAGGTACGGAAGAACAGGGCAGGTGGGAGGAGGTGCGGGGATGTACTGCCCACAACTGGGCAATACAACGCGGTCCAGCATCCCCACTGCCGTCACATTGTGCCCCGGCCTGTGGGGACAGGAGAGCATCGCCCCCCACCCCAGCCCCACCTGAGCGCCGCCTCCATCACGCCGCCAGTGGTGCCGAAAATGGCGGCGGCACCGGTGCCGATGCCCAGGAACTCGTCATAGTCCTCGTCTGCAGGGGGGAAGGAAGGTGGTGGCCGGGGAGACATGTGGGATATGCAAGTCAGCAGCTCGGCAGCCCCTCGGCAGCACTTGCCAGACTCACCGCCCGCGGGCGGGGCCAATACGAGACCAAGAATGCCGGCAGAAGGATCCTGGCCATGTTGATCTCGCACCCCTTGGCCCTTCACCCTCTCAAGCCAGGAACACCCATGCCTCTTCACCCGTCAGGCTTGCAAAGTGAACGCCCATCCCCCCTGCACAGGCGCCTGCTCCTCTCCCATACCCTTGCGCATGGCTCCTTGCACCCTTGAAAAGAGCTCTTGCCAGGCAGGGAGGCAAAATCGACGGCTGCCTCTCTTTCTCAACATTGACAGACCCTTTCAATCCCACAACCCGAACACACACATAGCATATTGTTGCCGGCTTACCTGGCAGGGAAGCAAAGTCGATGCCGGCCTCCTGGCACATCTTGGCCAGGTCCTTGGTGGTGATGACGTGGTCCACATCCCTGCACAGCACGGCACAGCGTGGCACAGCGTGCAGCGGCAAAGTGAGGCTCAGGGGTCCGGGGGGTGATGACGTGGGCGACATCCCTGCACAGCACGGCACACTTTCGTGTAGTGGCACTCAAAAGCAGCCCGAATGAGCCATCACCAGGCCCCCGCTCCGGCAAGCACACACACACACACACACATACCTGGCGCCGCCCTCCGGCGTGTGGAACATCATGCGGTCTGCCTCTCCCTGCTTGCGCACGCACGGCATCACGCTGACCACGCTGATGTCGTTGGCTTTCTTGCCAATCTTCTGCGCGGGCGGAGGAGGGCGGGGCGGGCGGGCAGGCGGAGGGCGCCAAGGCACGTGAGAGGGTGGCTCGGGCATGTCCTGTGCTGCACTGTGCTGTGAAGCACTGGGCTGCCTGCAAATGCTCACCGCCGCTCATGCAGGGTAGCAGTGGTATCGAGCGCCGACCGCACCAACAAAGGTGCCCTTCAGCTCCTTACTCACAGCGCCAACTCATTCCACACCCTGCCCCCTGCCCCCTTTACAGAGGGAGGGGCGCACCTCTGCAAATCCATGCCCCCATCCCCATCATTCATTCCATGCAGGTGTGTTTCCCTGCCCTATTTCACCTCCGCCGCACCTCAGCAAAGTAGGTCTTGAGCACGGAGCCGACCATCATGTGGGGCGACTTGCAGGTGGAGACGTGGGGGATGATCTCAGGGGCGCACGTCTCCACAAACCCAATCCAGCCCTGCGGTGCGGTGGGGCCGCAGGGGAAGAGGGCGGTGGTGGTGGTGGGCAGCAGCAGCAGCGGGGCAGCAGCAGGTCCCCCCTGCTGCAAGCCCCTCCTGTCCCTAAATGGCGGCTGCCTGGCCCGGCAGGCTGCAGGAGCCATCCATCTGCGTGCCAGCAAGCGGCGCATCTAGCCAGCCAGCGAGGCCACCCCCGGCTGCCGCGATCAGGTCGTTGAGGTGAGGCGCATACAACACAACAGCGGGCCATGTGGCATGGCGCTCACGGGGCAGCAGGAGGTGAACATGGGCAGGGGCGCCACGTCGGTGCGCTTGGACACCAGGCCCTCCAGGCGATCCAGCAGCTCAAACCCCTCCTCCATGATCGTCAGGTCGGCGCCCGCCAGGGTGTCTGCACGGCAGGCACAGCACAGGTTTGGCATGCTCGCTGTAGGGGAGCACGCAGCCACATGATCGTCTGGCAGTTTGATGTCTGTGGTCTCATGACGGGGCAATGCAAAGATACAGTCTGGGGAGGGGCGAAGCAGTGGGGGCAACGGATGGGACGATGTGGAACACAACACAAGAGAGTGCGAGGGGCAGGCCAGGGCCGACCATGCGCTGCCGGAGGGGGTATCCCATGCACGTGGCAGCGGCACCGCACGTGGGTGCTGCGCAACCAACATCCCCGCCACTCACCAAACACGTAGTCGAATCCCAGGCGGCGCAGAGCGGCCACCTGCAGCATGGACGGGGCAGGTGGAGGGCATGAAGGGAGCCGCAGGGTGGTTGGCACCTCAGGGCGAAGCTGGCCTGAAGCTTGGGCGGCTGTGGGGTATCACGACATGCCGGGCATGCAAGGCCGGCACGATGCTGCATGACACACTAAGGCCCCAGGTTCTGCTCCGTAGCAGCACCCAGCACCGATCCAAGGGGCCAAGGCTGCATGTTGTGCGTGGCCCGCCCACCCACCCGAACCTGGTTCCACACATACTTGCTGCTCGCGCTCTCAATCGCGTCGGGCCTCACCATTTTGCCAGTGGCGTTGACTCCCGGGCCCAGGCCCAGGTCCTCGCCAATGGCGATGCGCACAGCCGGTGCCGTCTGCGCAATCACCACTTTCTTCTTGGTCTTCAGCTCGTCCAGCACCAGCGGCACGTGGTCCACCTCCTTGGCTGCGGCCGGCTTGGCGGCCTTGGGCGGCGGAGGAGCCGCGGCGGCGGCCTCCTGGAACGCCTGGGGGCGGAAAGCTGACAGCCGGCGGGAGGGACGGGCGGCCGGCAGCGAGCCGGAGCGGCTGCGAGCGTTGCCCTGAATGGCGGCTGGCCTTGCGGCCGCGACTGTGGCGCTCTGCATGGCACTGATCCTGCCCTTGGAAGGGGAGAGGGGCGTGGTAACACGGTTCGGAAGGGGTGCAGGCTTCGGTCCGCGGGGAAGCGGAGCAGAATGAGCGATCGGAAGTTGCGGTGTCCCGGACAGTCTCTGTTGTCGGTGGCTAGTTAGTGTATAGCGTGAAACGCGCAACGGCCTGAGATGCTCTGGGTTTTCGCGCCTGGCACGTCGCCTGCGCGCCCTCGTGGCGCCTGGCTGGCCTCGAGCCAAAGCTCAGCGCTTCCTTAGCGAGCAGCGCATTGATAGCGCCCCTTTTGCACGGAAGCAGGCAACGGCGCACTGCGCCAAGCAGGCTGAGAAGGGAGTTCGAAACCCTGCTGGCAGCCCCATTCTGCGATTCAAGAGCCTCAATAGCCGGCAATGTCACTCACAACGTACTGAACGCGCTCCCCTTGCGCTGCGGGAGCACAACGAGACTAGGGCGGTGCGTGTTTTGCTGCAGCCTGCAGCGTTGGGCTTGTTGCGCTGCGCTTTTGGCAGTGCGTGGCAAGTGGATGTGACCGCAGCGGCAACAAGTTCGCTGGACGGTGTACCCGCTCGCCTGCTGCGTCGCCCTCCCGCCGCCTCAGCGCGCCACCCTCACCCCTCGCTGTTTGAACCTCTCTTCCCCCTGCAGGCCCGTTCAGTACCCCTGCTGCACGGATACCCTTGAGCCAAGCCCCTGAGCATGGCAGGCCATGGGGGTGCCGGCGTGGAGGCCGCGCCGCCGCCGCCTGCGCTGCCGCCGCCGCCGCCGGCGCTGCGGTGCGTGGGCCAGTGGCAGCTGTCCACCCACATTGGCTCCGGCTCCTTTGCCATTGTGTGGCGTGCGCATCACGTGGAGACGGGTGCCGAGGCGGCGGTAAAAGAGATCAACCTGGCCAAGCTGAACGCCAAGCTGCGGCAGAGCCTGGAGAGCGAGGTGTCGATCCTGAGGCGCATCAAGCACGCCAACATTGTGCAGCTGCTGGAGGTCATCGAGGTGCGGCGGTGTGTGGGGATCGAGTTCCTCGGTTGTTGGTTTTCTGCAACTCGCATATTGTGCAGCTGCTGCTGCATGGGGCATAGAGGTGCATGCTCACTGGAGTGGTTGCCGAAGTGCTTTCTCAATGGGGCGATGGGAGGTTGTTTGAAGCCCAATCACCGCACTCTTGGACTGCTGGCGGCGATCGCAGTGTTTGCCATCTGCTTCGGGGCTTGTTCGTTCAAATCACGAGCAGCTGCTGGAGCCTTCCCGCTCATCCCACCCTCCCACCCTCCCCCCTGAACCTCCTCTCTTCTGTTCAGGAGGAAAACCGCCTGTTCCTGTCCATGTCCATGTCCATGTCCATTTCCATGTCCATGACCAGGAACAGGCGGTCTTCCTCCTGGACATGGACATGGACAGGAACAGGAACAGGAACAGGCGGTCTTCCTCCTGAACAGAAGAGAGGAGGTTCAGGCTGCCCCGCACAACAGCCACAAAACTTCTCGCTCACCGCACCCACACCCTCCCACCCTCCCACCCTCCCGCCCTCCTCTCTTCTGATCCTGCAGGAGGAGGACCGCCTGTTCCTGGTCATGGAGTTTTGTGCGGGCGGCGACCTGGCCCACTTCCTGAGGAGGGTGAAGCGCGTGCCCGAGGCGACGGCGCGCCACCTCATGCGCCAGCTGGCGGCGGGCCTGCGCCAGATGTGGGCGCACCACCTGGTGCACGTGAGTCCCCGCTGTGCTGCGTCCAATTCCCCCCTCTCTGCAACTCTGGGCAGTGAGGCGGGGGTAGGCGGGTGGGGCAGGGCACCACCTGGTGCATGTGAGCAAGCTGCTCGAGTGCAGTGCTCTGCCCAGAGGGGGGTTGCTCCCAGCCGTCGCCGCCTGCTGCCATGCCGCCTGCCACGCTGGCACCGCACCACCTCTCATGCCGGCGGCGGCTGCCCGCCCGTCCCGCTGGGGTCCTCTCATCACAGTCAACCCCTCTTCCGCTGCCCCCTCACCCTCCTGCCCTCCTGCAGCGCGACCTCAAACCCCAGAATCTGCTGCTCTCGGCGGCAGCCCCCGATGCCACCCTGAAGATTGCAGACTTTGGGTTCGCTCGCAACCTGCAGCCGCAGGTGTGGCAGGGGTGCCACCAGCCGACCGGCCTGACTGGGACGCGGGCAGGCATTGCAAGTGCTGGTCCAGCAAAGGAAAGCAGAATGTGGTGGCGGCAACGTTCCACGCACCCACCCCTGCTCTGCGCTCGTTAGGCGGGGTACAGACCCTCTGTGGCTCCCCCTCCACGACCGTAACCTCAGGCCCCCCGCCCGTAACCTCTGCACTATCACCTGCTCGTCCCCCCACTTCTGCAGGGCCTGGCTGAGACCCTGTGCGGCTCCCCCCTCTACATGGCCCCCGAGATCCTGCACTTCCACAAGTACGACGCCAAGGCGGACCTGTGGAGCATCGGCGCCATTCTGTACGAGCTGGTGAGGCCCCTCGTGTGTGGTGTTGGTACTGTCCTAGGTTGTTGCGAGGTCATGAATGGGGTGGCAGCTGGAGGAGGGGAGCAGGCACTCTGCTTTGCACACTCAATCAATCAATCAATTACATTTCAAGTCCACGGGGAGCCAGCAGCGGTCTCATGGGACAGAGCAGGGGGAGAGCAATGGAGTGTGTAGCTTTGATGAAGGAACTGTGCGAGGCGGGCGCTGGCTGGCTGGGCCAGCCAGGCCGCAGGGGTTGAGATAGAGGGTGGGAAGAGGTCTGCAAATTGGGTGCGGAGTGTGGTGTAGAGGGGGCACTGAAAGAGGAAGTGTGCTACGTCTTCTTTTTGGGGCAGGGCAGTGGGGGCAGTGTAGGGATTGTGCACGGCGGGTAGCGGCTGCTATGCGGGCGGTGGGAAGGCAACGATTTTGGGAGACACTGTACTGGCTCGCCCTGGGTTGGCTGGCGTGATGGCAGCCCGCCCAATGCTCGTCTGTGGGCTGATGCTGCGTCCCTGAGCGTTGCTGAGGGGCTGCACATGTTCAGAGATTGATGTAATGAGGGGTTGCACATGTTCAGAGATTGATGTAATGAGGGGGCTGGGGTCTGGGTGGGCTGGCTTCGCCCTCCAGTGTGCCTCACACCCCCGTGCGCCCATCCGACTTCCCTCCCAACCCCAACCCCGCCCCGCCCCCACCCTCCCTCCCATCCCCAACCCCGCCCTGCCCCCACCCGCCTTCCCACCTAACCCCGTCTCCACTTCTGCCCTCTGCAGGTGGTGGGCCGACCGCCCTTCACAGGTGCCAACCAGTACCAGCTGCTGAGGAGCATTGAGCGGAACGAGGCACGGGTGCCGGAGGGCATTGCCGCCCAGCTGTCGCCCGCCTGCCGCCACCTCATCCACTGCCTGCTGCGCCGCAACCCGGTGGAGCGCCTCTCTTTTGAGGAGTTCTTCAGGCACCCCTTTGTGGCGACGCCGGAGGAGATAGCCGCGCCGCTGCCGCCGCGCGCGCCCTTTTCGGCGGCCACGGCGCTGCCGCACGGCGGCGTCGCCGCGTCGCTGGCCGCCGGCGCCGCCGCCGCGCCGGGCACGCAGCAGCCGCGCCGCGCAGCCCTGCTGTTCAGCACCAGCGCGCCGGCTGCCGCCGCCGCCGGAGCGCTTCAGAGGGTGGGCGCCAGCGCAGGCGCCCCCCAGCAAGTGCTCGGTTTCCAGCAGCAGCCGGCGCCGGCGCTGCTGGGGCAGCAGGGCACCGCCGCTCGCCTGGGCAGCGGCGGTGGCAGCGCTGCGCTGGCACTGCAAGGCTCGCCAGGAAGCATGGGGGCTGCGGTCCCACTGGGCGGGCTCTCCCACCAGTTGAAGCCACGCCGCTCGCTCGATTTGGATGGCCTGCCGGTGGCAGCACAGCAGGCACAGCAGCAGCTCGGCCTGCAGCAGCAGCACCAGCAGCAGCAGCAGGGCCCACGCCGGCCACAGCCCGTGGCCAGCCGCCGGCTAGGCAGCATCCAACGCATACAGGGCTTCCAGCCGGCGCCGCTGCCAGGGCAGCCGGCGTGCGCGCCGGGCGCGGTGGCACCTGCGGGCGCCGCCCCCGGCG
>JAPTJF010000701.1:0-20044 GCA_029339195.1 Micractinium sp. NFX-FRZ
GAGGGGGGCCTCTTGGTGACTGCTTTGGCATTCGTTCCACCACCAAGAGGGGGGGCTCTTGTGGGCAAGAGTGGTCATGCGGAGCGGCCGGTGGGGCAGCAGCAAGAGGGGGGCCTCTTGGTGACTGCCGTTGCTTTGTTTCCACCACCAAGAGGGGGGGCTCTTGTGGGCAAGAGGGGGGGCTCTTGGTCATGCGGAGCGGCCGGATCAAACCTGGCTTGAGCACTGCCGGGGGCGCGGGGCAGCAGGCAAGGCGGTGGAGCGCTATGTGTGGCGTCGTGGTGCAAGTCATGATGCCTCAGCCAGGTTGAGCACCTTGGCAGCCTGTTCCCTCCCCACTGTCCCCTTTGACGACCGATGCCGGCCCCAACACCCAAGCACCTAAACCTGGTCGAGGCAGCTGGCATGCCCTCCCAGCGCTGCCCCACACACTTTCCTCCCCTTGCCACATCAGCTTCACATGCGGATCATCCTGGTAGTACACTGCATCCACGTCAGTTGCAGGGTTGCTGGACCGCCACACACATCATTTACACCCCCCAGCACCCAACCCCGGTGCACCTCCAGTGCCCTGCAGCCCTTTCTAGGAAAGCGCAACCCAAGTACCGCGCAACCCCAATCTGTAGGCGGCTGTTTGTTTCAGGATAAGTGTGCACACTCCTCGGGGGATGGGCCGCCTTCCTGTGCTTGCGTGGGCGCCCGCGGCCGTCTTGGTCGTCGCCGCTGCAGGTGGGCAGAACCTCTCGCTTGGTTTAGCCTGATACCGATGGAGAATTCGGTGCCATCGCTGCCAAGAAGTGACTGGAAGCAGGGTTGAGCGCTGGAAGCGGGAGGGGCCGGCCGCGACGCCGGCGCAGCAGGCGGTGCTTCCCTCGGCGCACCCCACCGCCAGCAAGGTTGCGCACAGCCACAGTTCGGTCATGCTCTTGTGTTCGTTTAAGCGCCTGCTGTCTAGCCCCCTGGCTGCAGCATGCTTTGCTCTGGCCGCGGCCCAGCCTTCGCCGCTCGTGGAGATCAGCAGCAGCATTGTGCTGGCGGTGCCGTCCGACTACCTGCTGGATGGGCGGGGCCGCTCCAAGTGTATGGACATGGTGGACAGGTGGGACAAATGACACTAGGGGGTGTGGGGGCAGAAGGGGGTGGGGTCTGACGACTCTTGGGCAGGCGGCGGTACGGCGGCATGCAGCGGAAGGCGAGCGGGCACGGCGGTGCCGCAGCGCGCCATGGTGGCAGCGGTCTGCCCACCAGGGCATCCACTTGCTGCCTGCCTGCCCTGCCTGCCTGCCTCTTTCTCTGCCCTTGCAGAGCGTCCAACTACCGCATCAAGCGCCTGCAGATTGTGCCCACGCTGTTCTGGGTGGACGAAGGTGGGGAGGGGGGGAGCGGCGGCAGCTGCTGCGCGGCCGGTGCCAGCAGAGCAGCAGCGAGCGAGAGCGGCCTCCCCGCTCTACTTGGGGGCCGCCTCAACGTGCTGCGCTCCTGCCCTGCAGGCCCCCTGGACCCTCCCCCCGGCTTTGACTCCTCCTGCAAGGGCCCCGAGTTCCTGGCCGGCTACTACTGCTACAACAGGTGGGCCCGACCCGCAGTTCTGCAGCAGGGCTGGCCCGTTCGAGAGCCGAGGGTTGTGGGCTTGAGCGCAACAGACGGGGGGCAGCACTGCCGTGGTTGCCTGCGCTTTCCCAGTTGCTTCTATGCCACTTCTTACGTGCGCGGGCCGCCCTCACATCAGCAGCAGCACTGCCCGCCCCGCTCCGCTCCCCGCTGCCAGGTTCAACGCCACCCGGGTGAAGCACTTCTGCTACGACCGCGACGACTGCTCTGCGGCACCGCAGCGCTGGGAGATCGACCGCTTCCGGGACTCCCTCAAGGCCTGCATGCAGGCAAGCGCGGGAAACAACTGGCGGGATGATGCCAGCGGGCGGAAAGAGGCGGACAGCAACCACAGGCTTGTCTGCCGTCCTCTGCTGCTAGCTGCATTGCAACAGCTGTTGTGCTGCTTCTTGTCTACAGCTGCACAGCTGCCTATTTACGCCCCAACTTCGACACACGTGGTTTGGGCCCCCCACGCCTGCCTTGTTGCCCTCCTGTCCCTGTGCAGCTGGCCACCTCCAAGGGGCACGACCTGTCTGTCAACCTGCACGTCGACGACGCCACCAAGGGCGGGCTGGGCGGCTGGCGCAACACGCTCAACTTCAGCCCGTTGGAGCGCTACGGCGGCCTCAGGTGAGCGCTGCGCCGTCGGTGGCACCAGCAGGGGCAGCTGCACTTGGCTGCGCATGCAGAGTGTTGCACACATGCTGCGGGGACCTGGGGAATGAACTGCTTGCCAGGCAGGTAGGGTCCTGCTGGGTGGGGGCAGCGCCAGCGTGTGTCTGCTCGCCTCGCTCACTTCACCTCCCTCCCCCCTCTCCCCATCCCCGCCCTGCAGTTATGTGGAGGCGGTGCTGGACCCCATTGCTGACGCCATCGCTGGGGCGCTGCGCCCCGACACACAAGTCTGGGTGACGCTGCAGGGGGAGATGGGGGTGAGCAGAAGGCTGTCGTGCCTGCATTTTTTGTGGGTTGGCAATCGGGAGCCAGCAGGTTTGGGGCGGGCGGTCCACCAAACGCATTGCTAGCGGGCGGCAGCGCAAAGGGGAGCACCGTGTGCCCAGCACCCTGACAGCCCGCTGACGTGCACCCCCCCGGCCTCCTCACGCCTCGGTGGGGCGCCTGTGCCTGCGCCCCTCCTGCCGTCCCCCCGTGCGCAGGCCACCGTGTTCTTCCACCCCAAGGAGTGGCAGCAGGTGTCCGCAGGCGTGCGCTCACGCATCGCTGGCGGCGGCCAACCCAGCGGGTGCGGCTGAGCTGCTTTTGGCCTGCCTGCCTGCCTGCCTGCCCGCCTTGCCTGCACGCCTGCCTGCACGCCTGTCAATTTGTCTTCATGCTGCTGCTGCCTGTGAGGTAGTCACCTCCTTCCTAACCCACATTTGACGACCGCAGGCGCGTCTTCGTGGGGCTGGGCCTGAACAACGCCAAGCTGTGCGGTGAGCGGGGCAGCCGGGCTGCTTGATGACGGCTCCGCTGGCTGCTGTTGCTGCCAGCAGCACAGCCGCCTGCCAGGCCAGCCCGCGGTGTGCGCGCATGTGCACACATGTGCACGCCATCTGGCCTTCTGCCCGGCCGCCCCGCCAGGTGGCCCGTCCCGTCCCGCCCCTGCCCACCCGCCCGCGCAGGCTGCATCCTGGTGCCCATCATCGACCAGCGGGAATACCTGGCCAAGTTCCCCGCCGCCTTTGAGGCCGTCAAGTCAGGCAAGCAAGGCTGGCAGGGTTGCGGTATTCAGGACAGCGCGTGGGAGGCACGTGGAGAGAAGGGTGCAGTACGTGTGGAGGCAGGTGTGCTTGGAGGGCTGCCGCCAGCGTGTGCATGCATGCAGCCCGCCCGCCCTGCCGACGCACCCACCCTCCACATTGCTCTCTACAGCACTTGCACCCCACCCTACCCTCAGTGCCCCGCCCCCCAGCACCCCCCAGAGTTCGACCTGCCCTCCATCCGGGAGCTGCTGTACGCGGTGGACTATGTGGGCCTGAGCGCCTACATCCCGCAGGCCAACACCCGCTTCCAGGTGGGGTGTGGTGGGGTGGGGTTGTCCCTGGAGGGGCAGTGGGGTGGCAGCGTCGTGGTGCGGCCCTCATGCCTCAGCTGCCAACATGCATGGTGCCTCCCTCCCTGGCAGCTTGCATGCTTGCTTGCGGCAATGGCGGCAGGCAGCCCCAGTGCTGCCCACGGCAGGCATGCCGCCAAGCCTCACCAGCACTGCCCCCTCCCCCAGCCCCCGCAAGCGCTCCCCCCCCCCCGCAGCCGTGTGAGCTGGAGGGCCTCATGTCCCGACTGGACGAGGAGTTTGCCTTCTACGGCGTCACCCTCAAGGAGCTGCTGGCAGCGGGGAAGGAGATACACTGGTGCGTGTGCCTAGTGCTGGTGACAGACGGCCGGAGGGGGGTGTCCCTGGGGGGATGGGAGTGGGGCGGCCCCGGCCCACGCTCTGAGCTGGGTGAGTGGCTGTGCTCAGGCAGCAGATGCGGGGTGGGCTGACAAACCGGCTGAACAAGGCATTGTGTGTGGCATGCAGGCTGGAGTTTGGGGTGGGCGGGGGCGTGTCCCCCACCGGCGACAAGAAGGCCACCACTGCCGAGGAGGCGGCCTACACGCCCTTCTTTGGTGAGCCGGCAGGCATGGGTGGGGGCAGCAGCACGGGTGGGCGGGTGAAGGTGGGGTGAAACGGTCTGCCCGCAGATGGTCACTGCCACCGCTTTGCTTTGCACGGCACACCTGCTGCCTGCACCCCGCACCCTGCCCCTCTCTGGATCCAGGCATGAGCGGCCCCTACACGCGCGCCAACGACCCCTTCCTGCTGTACGACCTCTCCCGCCCCTCACCCGTGCGCGACTACGCCCGCTGGTTCTACAACCAGGCAAGGCGGCAGTTGCCAGGCGCCCGCTGCGCTGTGCTGTACCGTGCTGCGCTGCGCCCTGCCTGCCTCACTCAAGCCGTGCACTGTGCCACGACAAACTGTGCTTCCTCCCTCTCTGCCTTTCGCCCTCTGCAGACCGCTGCCTACCTGCGGCAGGGCGGGTGCGAGTACAAGGTGGCACACGTGTACATCTGGAACCTGCCGTCATGGGATGTGCAGGTGCGTGGGAGCGGGCTGGGGGGAGGGGACTGCGGTGGTGGGGAGGTATCGCTGCCTGTAAAGCTACAGAGTTGCAGAGGGCTGGGCTGTCCCTTGACCAGACCAGCGCCCCTACCACAGGGTCTCCCCCTCATTCAACAGGTTGTTCCCACCCTGGTGCGCTCAACCGCGCCCTGCTCCCCTGCCCCCTGCCCCTGCCCCTCCCAGGCGCTCTACCCGATCAGCACCACCAGCGAGGGCAGCTACCGGGACCCAGCAATTGTGGCCACCATTGAGGCGCTCAACTCGGGCCAGGGCTAGCGGGGGCCAGCAGGCGGGCGGCTGTAGGCAGCTGGCACAGGCCGCTGGCTGGGCCTTCGGAGCCCGCAAGCAGCTGTGTGGGAATTGTTCAAAACTGTCGAGATGATCAAATTAATTAGCTGCCCACCAAGGCACAGCACAATGTAACCTCAGCGAGAGAGAGAAGCCGGGCAGGGGCAGGGGGCGGCAGCACGCCAGGAGGCGGCAGCCCCGCCTGACGGGATGGCCACGTGCCCCGTCGACCCACCCCGTGGGTCCTTACAAACCAGTTCTTGCATGTCAGCACTACTTTGTTGTCGTGGCCATGAGCAGCAGCCAATTACCGCCTGCTCATTCACTGCCGCCGCCGCCGCCGCCGCCGTACCGCTCGCAGCACGCAGAGCAGGAGATGGCCCCTCTGATCACCGCGTCCGCCACTTCCGCAATCCTCAGCGACTCACGGCACCATGGATGGCGACGAGACCGAGCAGGCGCTCCTGCAGGTGAGCGCCTTCCGGCGCGCTCACGTTCCCCCGGCTGGGCAGGTTCTTGCAGCGCCCGTGCAGCGCTGCATGTGCCGGCGGGCGACCGCAGCTTTCGAGATGCGGTGGGGCGGGCCCCGACACGGCTAGGGTACCACTGCCGCCGGCCGCCCCTGTGCTCCTTGCGACCCCCTGTGTAGCACGCCGGCGCGGGATGCTTCACCCTGCCTGCCTGCGGGGCAGCCCATCCTGGCCACCCTCCCCCTGGCCCCTCGGCTGTGTTGTACCCTCACCCCTCCTCCCTTTCCGATCTCGTGATGCACAGGAGATGCATGCCCCCTGGGAGTATGCCAGCCAGCTGGAGCATGGCGGGGCCGACCCCACGCTGCTCATGGCCGACCTGCTGGCGTCACGGCAGGACGCGGTGCTGCGCACGCTGCAGGCCCAGGGGGTGAGAGCCTGGGGCGGAGTGCGGGGTGGCAGAACATAAGCAGGCGGTATGCACGCTGGCATGGGACGGTCCGCAGCATCTGCTCTTTGCTGTTTGGGGACGGCCGGGCCTGGGGTAACAGCGTGACTTGCAACCTGCCCGCGTGCCCCCAGCTGCGCTGCCTGCCTCTTCAGACCCAGCCCTGCCGCCCACTCCATCCACACCCGATGCAGCGTCAGCACGCTGCGCAAGTGCCACTCTTTCAAATGTGTTCCTAAATATGAATCGACCACCCCCCGTGCATCCACCCCTTCCTCCCCCACCCCCCCTCCTCCACCCCCTGGCCAGGTCAGCAAGCTGGGCGAGTTCCGCGCCCCATCTGACGCCGTGTACCCGGCATTCGGCAAGGACACCATCCTCACGCTGGGGAGCGCCAAGCGGGTCATCGATTACGAGACCGTGTGGGGGCAGCGCCTGCGGGAGGAGGCGCGCGGGCACAAGCCCACGGGTGGGTGGTGGGGTGGGTGGGGGCGTGGTGGGGTGGCAGGGGCGCTTCGAGGGGGAGAGAGAGAGACAGAGAGAGAGTAAGGGGCAGGGCGCCTGTGATGCGGCACCGGTGGGAGGGCCAGCGGTGTTTGTGTGTGTCACTGCCGCCAGCGGGCACGCACGGGACAGCAAGCAACCCTTACCTGCCTGGCCCGTCTCCGGCCGGCCCCTGCGCCTCCGCCTTGCGGCACCGCCCGAGCAGAGCGTGCCGCCCCCTCCCCCCGCGCTCACCCCGCCCCTCCCCGCCCTCACCCCGCAGGTTGGAGCAACGACGTGGTTGTTGAGGCGTTTGTGGTTAATGTGAAGGGCGCCGCCAATGCCGACCAGGATGGGCTGCTGCAGGTGCGGGCCGTGGCGGGGGCAAGCCCCGGCCAGGGCGGGGGTGCAGCTCTCGAGCGGTCCCCTTCCCGCAGCACTGCCCTTTTGCCAAAAGTGCCTACCCGGTCCTGGCGTGTTGCCGCCCCTGCCATGCCGCTGACCCGCTCCCCGCCGCTGCCGCGCGCCTGCCCCGGTCCCCCTGCCTCCCCCGCAGCCGCTGCTCAAGCGCTGGCAGGCGGGCGCGGTGGAGATGGCGGCGTTTGGGCTGCCGGCGGCGCAGGCGGTCATCGAGTTCAAGTGGGACACGTTTGCGCGGCGCCTTCTGTTCTGGGAGGTGGCCTTCTTCCTCTCATGGATCGCCTCCTTCTTCGCCTTCACTGTCCTCTTCCAGGTGGGGCGGGGGCTTGGGGTTACGATTGGTTGGGCTGGGCCTGCCTGCCTGCCTGCCTGCCTGCCTGTCCATGGCAGTGCCGGCTGCTTGCAGGGCCAGCTGCCGCCCCAATGAACGAGAGCTCAAGCCCCCATTTGCTGACCACCTGCTTCCCCGCATTCTATCCCGCCTCCCCTCGTCCCCTGCCCCCCGCAGGACGAGGTGGAGAGCGCCAGCCTGGCGGACCTTCTGGCCACGGGGCGGGGCAGGGCCACGCTGCTGGCCGAGGGGGTGGCGCTGCTCACAATGGCACCCTTCCTGGTGAGGGAAGCAATTTCTTGAAGAAACGAAAGGACTGTATTTTTCAGAGGTGCAGGCAGCTGGCTAGCTGCCAGTGCCGTGCGGTGCAAGGCAGCGCAGCGCGGCGCTGTGCATGGGTGTGCTGTGCTGCGTTGCCACAGTGCAGCACACAGTACAGCACAGGCAGGGGTGGTTGAGCGGTGGAATGCGAGCACACAAGTACGAGCAGGCGTGCGCCGCCCCCACCACAACCACCCCACCGCTGGCGCTGCCCGCCGCCCGTGCAGGTGCTGGAGTGGGGCACCATCAAGGCCTACGGCGCTGGCTGGCTCAACGTGTGGAACGTGCTGGACGCCCTCACCTACGTGCTGCAGGCTAGTGGGCTGGCAGGGGGGAGGAGGGGCGTGGGGGGGCCTGCCTTCCTGCCTGCCAGCCCGCCTTTGCTGCTTCTGCTTGCTCCGCCCCTGGCAGGTACAGGGAGGGTGCCCACAGTCAGGGAGGGAGGGCCAAGGCGCGCGTGCCTGCCTGCCTGCCTGCCTGCCTGCCTTCCTGCCTGCCTGCCCGCCCGCTGTCATCACCTCTCCCTGCTCCGCCCCTGCCAGGTGCCATTGTCACAGGCATGGTGCCCACAATGCTACGGGTCGGGCAGGCCAGAGCAGCCCCGGTCCAGCAGGCCCGCAGCTCAGCGCCCGCCCCCCACCCCGTCCCCTCCTCCTGCTGCCCCGCAGGTCACCATCTCCGTGCTGCACCTCACGCGCAACGTGCACAGCGGCTACCTCTCCATTGCATGCGCCCTGCAGTGCATCCTGCTGCTCTTCAGGTGGGGACAGGCTTCTCACGAGGGGCGGTGAAGGCGCACCCCGCTGTGCTGGCAGCCTCTGAGCCTGGCAGAGCTTTCGCGACGGTGGGTGCTACCTTGTGCCTGGGTCGCTAGCAGCCTCAGGTGGCCCAAGTGTGCTGCCTGGCCGCCTGCCCTCACTGGCCTGCTTGCCTGCACCGCTTCCCGCACCACTCGTTGCCCCCCATGCAGGCTGCAGTACTTTAGCCGCGTGTTCACAGCCACCCGCTTCGCCTTCCTGGAGGCAGGTGCGCGCCTGGGCGGCAGCGGTGGCAGCAGCAGCGGCAGGGTCCCAGCTAGATCAACCATTTTTCAACAATAGAAACATGTCTTTCTTTCAATTTACTAGCAATCTTGATAATTTTAAATTGAAATCAGCACCGCAGTGCTGCTGGCATTTGCCTCGCGTGCCACGGCCTGTCCCCGGCACCCCACCCTGCAACCCCACAGTCCTCACCCTCTTGTGCCACCCGTCCCGCCCATGTCCCGCTTGCAGTCAAGGAGGCCATCAGTGCAATCAGCATCTACCTCTTCTTCATGGTGCTCGTCATCCTGGGCTTTGCGGGTGGGGCGGGGTGTGGTGGGGTGGGGCAGGGGCAGGGGTATGTGGGGGCGGTGCAGGCAAAGCACCGTTGCCGCAAGCACGTGCAGCGTTGGTGGACGCCATTGAGTTGTGCACTTGCGAGGCGACCAGGCATGGGGATGGCAGCACCTGCCAACGCACCACCGCTGCCTGGGCCGCTGCCCACCCAGCAATGAAGCGCCCCTGTCCTCTGCCCTCCGTATACCCCTATCTGCAGTGGCCTTCCACGTCCTGTTCCGCAAGGACCAGAAGAGCGAGGTGCGGGGGGTGCCAGTGTGCAGGAAGCGAGCACCGCATGTTGCCGTGCTCACAACACGCGCATACCCGCCCCGCCCCTGCCTGACCCTGCCTGTTCGAAGGCACAACCCAACCTGCGCTGGCTCGCAGCAGTGCTCCTCACCACGTGCCTCCCGCGCCTCCCCCCCCCCCCCCCGCAGGAGTTCCGCACCATTGTGGACGCCTTCCTCACCATGTGGGCCAACCAGAGCAACCTGCTGGACCTGGGGCTCATGAGGTCCAGCCACAACCCGGTGGGGGGTGGGCGGCGTGGCGGGCAGGGTGTGGGGGGAGGGTGGGAGGGGGGACTGCAGTGTGCCGGAGCAAGCATGCCCTCCTTGCCCAGCCGACCTCGTTCATGCTGACACACACACTCTTTCTACTGCACCCCCGCCCCCCGGCAGGTCACCGCCGTGGCTCTGGCGGTGGCCTACTCCTTTGTCATGGGCATGGTGAGCCGCAGCGCCTGCCTGCGCCCGCCTTCTGTCGCCACAGCCCGCTGGGCTGGCGCAGACCGCCCGCGCCTGCTGGCATGCGCACCCTTGCTGCTTGCTGCTTGTTCCTGCCATTGCTGGGGGGCGCAGCCGCGATATGCGCGCTGGACTGCGCAGTGTGCAGTGTGCTGGCCGTGCAAGGGCTGTGCCCTGCGCACACACACCGCCACGTGCCACCCAACCTGTGACTCCTCCCCGCAGGTCATTGTCAACATGCTCATCGGCATCATGTCCAATGCGCTGGAGCGGGTGAGGGAGGGCCGGGGGGGTCGGGGCTGTGGGGTGTGATTGCCATGCACTGCAGTGGCGGTGGTGGGGCAGGAGTGCAGGCGGTCCGCCTGGGCGGGCAGCTGCCCCCTTGCTTGTAGGATATCCCGCACACCTGCCTCACCCTCCCCCGGCTGGGGCCCCTGCCTTGGCCTACTCTCCCCCCCCCGGCAGACCTCCCAGCACGAGGGCACCAAGATGCTGCTGAACAAGGCGCAGATCATTGATGAGCTGGAGGCCACGCTGCCCAGGTGTGTGGGTGCCACGTCAGTGGTAGTGTAGAGTTCTACTTGTGGGGGTGGGAGGTGGGGGCGGTGGGGCCTGGTGCCACGGCTTCTGGGGCGGCGGGGCAGCGGGCGCGGGCATCGGGTTGCGGGGGATGGATGGGGCTGGGGTGGCATGCTTGGGCGGAGGACATGTTGAGGGTAGTGGTAGGCCCCCCCTCAGTGCGCCAAGTTGGCCATGGCTTGGTTGATTACACAGCTGAGCTGGAAGGCCAGGTGAAGTGGGGTGGTGTGGAGTGGTGGCTGGGTTGCAGGTGGGGTTTGGCCTGGGAAGAGAGCGGGTCAGGGTGGCAGGTGTGGCTTGAGAGTCAGGGCAGAGGTGTCAAGGTGGCGTACCACCACGCTGCACATGCTGACTTGGGTACCACTCCACTGCACCCTGCTGCTGCCCCTCCCCATGCTCAGGTGGCTGGAGGACCGGCTGATGGGTCGCCCCGACTTCATCCACATCCTGCGCATCGACCCCGACAGGTGGGGGGGCCCAGGTGGGGGTGGGGGTGTGTTTGCCCTGTTACCAGGAGCGGCCAGGTGGCAGGCATGCCAGTGCAGGCTGTCAATGCCGCTGCACCGCACCCCTTCTTCCTTCCTTACTTCCTTCCTGTCACACCGCATGCGCTCCCACAGAGAGTCTGGATCTCTGCAGCTGAATCAGCGGACCTCACAGCGGCGAGCTGCCCTGGTGGTCGCCTCCCGCGCACCCTGCTGCCCGCCGCTCACCCTGCGCCCTGCTGCTGCCACGCTCCCCTTTGCACCCGCGCACGCAGGCTGGACAAACCGGACCTGGCGTGCATGTGGGACGCCGCCCCGGCGGGCGGCGACGGCCAGGTGCGTGCGATGAGCACGCCGTGTGGGGGCGCCTCATGCAATGCATTGCCTGCACCCACGCTGGTGCTTGGGATGCCATCGTCTTCCCAGCGCTGTGCATGCTGCGAGCCAAGTACTGACAGGCATCTGTTGCTCACCACCACCCACTGCTGCTGCTGCTCCTGCAGGGCGGCGACAGCGCTGACGTGGCTGCCAAGCTGGAGGCGATGCAGCGCCAGCTGGACCGGCTGGAGGCGCTGCTGCTGGCGGCCACCGGCAGCAACGGCGGCGACAAGCCGGCTGCCTCCGCCACCAGCGGCTAGGTGCAGGGAGCGAGTGGAGGCAGCGGAAGCAGGGGCAGCGGGAGCAGGGGCAGCGGGAGCAGGGGCAGCAGAGCTCGTGGTGTGCACTGCCGGAGGCACCCTCCCCCCCTTCTTCCGCTGGGCAAGCCACTTGTGGGGTGCTTATTCAAGTTTTGTCAGCTTGATTGCGCGGCAGTCTATCTTATGGTTACATGGAGACGCACGTGCGCGTGCGTGGGAGGGGCTGTAAGCGAGGCGCAAGTCGAACAGGCAGTGAGAAGAGCGAGTGCGCACGTGCGGGCGGTGGCAGCAATGTCGGGCCAGTGCAAGCAAGGTAGGTGGTGGGGAGGGTGAATGCAGCGGGGGTTGTACGCTGGGCCTGCACCTGGGAGGCTGCTGGGGGTGCCGCGCATTCACCGGAGCGGTGGAGACGGGGTGATGGGGGTGGTGGCCCACAGTGACCAATGGGTGGCTCGAGGAAATCAACGAGTGTTGAGGCATGCAGAGGCGGGTGGGGTGGGCAATGGGTGATGAATGGGTGGTCGATCTAGAGGGGAGGGAGGTCTAGAGAGAGGCATCAACAGCTGTAGTGTCTGTAGCAGGTACTTGTGCCGTCACGCAGCGTGCACGCCTACCAGCAGGGCAGCGCCTTGTGCAGGCTTGTTTCCAGTTTAGCAAACCTAGGTCTGGCGGTGAGGCCAGGGTCTTGAGTTCCATTGAGTTTCAACACGCCCTGCTCAATCACGAGCAGAGCGCCGGTGGCTGTGGGCCGGCCAGGCCAGCGCTGCCGGGGCAGGGTGGCCTGGCAACCGCCCAACCGCCAGGTGTGTGTGTGCGGATAGAGGGCCAGCCCCACAGCTGCGGGCAGCTCCGCCCCCGCTCACTGAGTGGACACGGGCAGCGCCGTGGCAGCGGGAGCGGCGGGAGCGGCGGGGGCGGCGTCCTTGGCCATCTCCGCCTGCACCGGCGCCGCGGTCGCCACGGGGGCGGCAGGGGCGGCGGGGGCGGCGGGCGTGGGGGACCAGTCAAAGGGGCGGGGGTCCACGGGGGCGCCCACCTTGCGCGCCTGCAGGGGGAAGGGAGAGGTGGGGGTGAGGGGAGAGGTGTGGGGGGGCAGGGGTGGCGACAGGGTGGGGTCCATAGCCAGGCGAGCTGGGGGAGGGCCGCAGCCAGGGCAGCGGCAGGCCACAAGTGGCGGCCTGCCACACGTGACGCTCGTGCCCACCCCTGAGCCCCGCCTCCCCCAACCAGCCCACAGGCATGCCGCGTGTTGCACTCGCCTTGATCTCGTTGGCCTCCTGGCAGAGCGCGAAGCAGGCGATGCAGGGGATGGTGTGCACCAGGCAGTCGGTGTTGCCCTCGTCGCCAAAGCCGGCCGGCTCGGCGGGCAGCTTGTAGGCGGTGCGCAGGCCCTTGCGGGTGGGGCCCGCCACCAGACCGCACAGGCAGATGCACGAGTAGAGGTAGTACTTCAGGCCGTGGTTGACGCAGCTCTGCGGTGGATTAGGGGTGAAGGGGGGCGGGAGGCGGCGGGGGTGAGCCGGAGGGAGCGTGGGCAGGGTAGGGACGGGGTCGGTGCGGAACGGAGGGGGCGGCGCGCGGGCGTGTGCGGCTGCCAGACAGATTTGCTGCAGGGGGGCAGGCGGCGGAAGGCTCCGGTGCAGAGGAGCTGCAACTGACAGCAGGAGCAAGGCCACGCCACTTCCTTGGATACCCTGAACTGGGAGCTGTGCATGCTGCATGCATGCAGCTCGGGTTGGATACCCCCACCAGCCGCCACTCCGCCCGCCGGCACGTCAAACCCTGCCTCACCCCGGCCGGGCCGTGCACCGCCTCAGCATTCTGGCCGTAGGTCACGCACGGCAGGCAGTAGGAAATGATGCCTGCAGAGGGGCGGGGCGCCAAGGGGGTGCTGCTCAGGCAGGCAGCTTCCGTTGGAGCTGCCGCAGTACCGCTGCAGGCGGCAGGTGGAGTCTGTGGCCCGCAGCGCTCGCCGCTCCAACTGCCGTTGCAGCTGGGCAGTTGAGCGGCGGCACCCCCCAGATGCCAGGGCCACCCTTCAGTGCGGGAAAGGGGGCTGAGGGGAGGGCTGAGACGTGCAAGCAGTGCCCGCTCCGGCACCCCAGCCCCCACCCAGGCCGCGTGGCTGGGCTGTCGCGGCTGCCTCTAGCGCTCACTACAAGCTCTACGAGGCACGCCATGCCCATTGCAACCGCTGGGTGGTCGCTGTGCTGCTGCAATCTCTGGGTTGGTGGCGGTATAAAACGCACGCGGTATAAAAACGCTGCCTGCAGCGACAGCCACCAGCGCTCACATACTGCGGGGTCCGCGAAGAGGTCTTCAAACAACTTGTAGGTCCAGGCAGCTTCCTTTGCCTCCCTCAGCGCCATGGCTGTGTTGCGGTGTTTCGGTTGCCTTGGCCCTAGTGGTCGAAAGAAGGGATGGCTGCAAAACGAGGAACACGGCAAGAAACAGCAAAAGATAGGGCGACACGGCGGAATCGGCGTTATGAAGGTACACCGCGGCGCGCGCAGCATGCTGCGCCGCATGCTGCGCCGCATGTACAATCAAGCAGCTGCAGCTCAGGCCTCCTCGTGTCGTGCGCTTGTAGACTCTACGTCCGTGGCGTGTGATCTTCTAGGCAGCAGCAGGCCAGGAGCGCGGCCCACGTGGCCCCTGCTCCGCTGCCCTGCTGCCGCCTCACTTGCACCAGCCTGCAGCATCGATCCATCAGGCCATGCAGTGGCGGCGTGAAGCCTGCCATAGGGAGAATGGGGAGTCAGCCTTGTAAGGGGTATAAATTTACCACGCATATCCACTCCGCGAGAACAGTGCAGGATGCCTGGTATATAGGAGAGGAGCGCCTACCAGCTAGGGTTCTGCACACAGTGTGCGAAGCAAGCACCACGCCAGCAGGCTGACATGCACAGCAAAGGAATTGTACAGCAAAGGACTTACACAACCGTCTGTCGTACAGTCTGCCGCCTCTTAGCTGAGCCCTGTGCCGGATGGGGGTGCTGCTAGCAACTGCTGGTGGCGGGTGCGGCAGTGGCGACGGCGGCAGTTTGGCTCGCTCTCCCACAAACCTCGCACCGTCCCCGACATGCCTGCACGGCGCTCTGGCAGGACATACAGCGCTGCCAAAATCGAACAGCTTAGAAGGAGAGAAGGAGAGGGAACAAACAACAGGGCCACGTCAGCATTGGCAGTTCTCTTTGGCACACCCAAGCGAGACTTGGGCACTGCGATCTTCTCCGGCATGCAGGCGGGCACCATTGAGACACTTGGGGCGGACATTCTGCGCCACATTGCCGAGACAGGCTCGGCCAGCGACCAAGACCTCTCGTCCCTGCACTTCCTCTTCGATTCCCACTTGGCAAAGTCTCTGCAAATACTTGACCAGGGGGGCGTGTGGTGCTTCGTGGGCGCCAGCAGCGGGCGCAAAGTGTTTCAGGTGCACGGGCAGAGCTCGGAGAGCTACATAGTCTTCCCCAGCCACTACTGCTCCTGCCAGGTGCGGCGCGGGCGTGCCGGGAGCAGTGGCAGTTGAAAGGGGGTGCCGCCGCCGCCGCCGCCGCCACGCCGCACGCGGTTACCGCCGCCACGCGCCACCAGCCGCCGCACGCTTCTGGGCCCTCCCCTCCCTGCCTGACTGCCCGCAGCGCCCCGCACGCCCCCCTCCCTCTCATCTTCAACGTGCCTCCTGGCCGCACCCCCATCTCCCCCATGCAGGCCTTCTTCTTCGACGTCGTCTCCAAGTCGGAGGCGGTGGCCTGCAAGCACCAGCTGGCGGTGCGCCTGGGCGAGGCGCTGGGCAAGACGCGGGTGCAGACGGTCAGCGACGCAGCCCTGGCGCACCTGCTGCAGGAGTAGCAAGGCGGCGGCGGCAGCAGCAGCAGCAGCAGCAGCAGCAGCAGCGAGGACAGCAAGCCAGCTCGCAAAGCGAAGCAGGCGGCAGCTGGGCGCAACACGAGCGGCAGCTGGCAGGCACCGGGATGGCACGGCTGCTGGCGTCGGCGTTGTCATCGGCAGAGGAGGAGGAGGACGAGTTTGGCGGGGGCGGTGATGTGGAGCTGGTGCGGGGCGCAGCGGTGGCGGATGCCGGGGCCGCAGCAGCCGACCTGCATTCCGACCTGATGCTGGCGGCACAGGTGGGTGAGGGGGGGCATGGCGGGGGGGGGCAAGGTGGGCAGGAATGGCAGGAGGGGGTGGCGGGCAAGTGCAGCGGTCAGTTGGGGAGTGTGGCGAGGGGCAAAGGCAGGGAGGGAGGAGCTGTGGGCGGTCCTGGCGTGCCGCCGTCTCGCACCGCACCGGCGTGCCCTGCCCCCCCGTGCACGCCACCTGGCAATCGTACAGCACAACAAGCGCAACACACCAGGAACACGTCACTGCCCCCCTGCCGCCCCGCAGGAGCAGCTGGTGGCTGAGCAGGAGGGCGCTGTGCACGCCTTCCACCAGCACCTGCCGCGCAGCGGCGGCGGGCATGGCGGGCGCGGCGGCGCCGGCCTCATCTCCCTCCTCGTCCTCCTGCACCTGGCGGTCATCGTCTACTGGGGTGGGTGGCCGGCGCAGCGTGTTGGGGGTGGGGCACAAGTTTGATAGGACAAGGTTTCGCAGAGTCCCTCTCCTCACACCCCACTGCACCGCCGTCGCCGTGTACTGAGTGGCACAGCCCGGCGCCCATTGCACGCGCAGCTGGGGCAGTGCTGGCTGACTGGGTTGGCCGGGGCGCATTGGTGGCTGAGTTGCGCTGCCCGGCTCACCCGTCCGGCCGCTCTTGTGGCTACTGGCGCTCACCCCCCCACCCTCCCCACACCTCCATGCAGGCTGGGTGTGGTGGCGGCAGCGCAAGCAGCGCGGCGAGGCCAGCAGCCGCAAGCCCAGCGCCCCACAGAAAGTGGGGTGCACCTACGACTGGACGCCCGTCATACCCCAGGTGTGGCAGAGGGAGGAGGCGGGCAGGCTGCGTGACAAACAGAGCAGCAGCTTGCTTGGGGACAGGGCAGGGCAGCTCCAAGCGCAGCGGCTTTGTGCGAGGCCTGTGGCGCTGCGTGGGCGTGAACTGTGAAAGCACAGCTCAGCATGTGTGCAGCCGTGTGTGTTGGAAAGCCCCGCCCCTTGCCTGGCCCCCCGCTTGTGCAGCTGCCCAAGAACATCCAGCTGGCACAAAAGTCGGCGCTGCACTGACGCCGCACCCAGGCTCCGGGCGTGGATGGCTGGAGAGGGGCCGCCCCCCCTTGCAACCCCACCTCCCGAGCTGCCCTGCGCAGCGCGCCTGTACTGCACGTGTCGCTAGGCAGCTTGTCCTTGTCCCCCTCGACACACCAAATTCGAGAGCAGCCGGGCGTGGCAGGCAGGCCCTCGCAGGCCGCCAAGCTGGCCGGGCAGGCTAGCCGTGTCAGCTGCCTGCCCTGTGCCCCCCAACACACCAGGCTCTAGCCTGTTCATCACACGCTTGGGAGCGCTTGCTAGCGCCCCACAGGTGCTGCCATTGCTCCCAATGTGCATTTTTGCCCCTCCATTTTGCCCCTGCCACTCTTGTTCTTGCCTGCCCCTGTACCACCTCACATGTGCTTTTTGCCCTCACATGTGCCGCCCTCCCCCAACCCCTGCTATCCCTCCTGCTGTGCCCCCAGACACATACACCCTGTTACCAAGTGCACACACCCACCAATACCTGCCTCCCTGCTCCCCTCTCCCTTGCTCCCCCCCTTGTCGTTGCACCACCTGTGAACTACGGTTTGCGTTACATACACACCAGAAAATCCCCAGCTGAGCACCAAGGGGAGCCAGAGAGGCAAAGGGCAGCGGCTGCCGGGCAGCTGTTGTGCGCCGTGGCGCCACCGCCGCTCCCTGCCGCCCCAGCGCCCCCAGCACGCGCTGCTGTGCAGGCTGTACGTCAGGTCTGAAGCAACCAGCGCTTGGCCTGGACGTGCGGGAGGTATGGCTTGTCTGCGGGGCGCGGCAGGGGAAGTTGGGGCGGGCAGGAGGGTGCAGCCGCTCAGGTACCAACCAACCACGTCACGAAGGAGCGGCCGGAGGCCAGCCAGGTGGCGCCCGCTGACCCTGCCGGCCCTTGCCCACCCGCTGCCATCCTTTCGTTCTGACACCGGGGCCTGTCTGCAAAACACCCTGCCTGGCCTCTTGCCCTACAGCAACTGCACCACCACACTGGCAGCCGGCAAGGCACCCTGATGCCCCCGCTGCCCCGCCCGCACTGAGAGGAGCCGCCCCCCCAGCTGCCCACCTGCACTATGAAGCAGCCCCCCGCTGTGTCCCACCCGCACTTTCAAACGCCGTCCGCTGCCCCGCCCGCACTCGGAAGCATCGGGGGGATGCTGCCACCCCGCCCCCTGCCTGCCCGCCCGCCCACCTGTGCTGCGCATGTCGAGCAGGTGGCACATGATTGAGGGGATGAAGACGCCCAGGCTGAGCTGCATGAGGCTCACCGCCCCCATGCACCCCAGGGAGGTGTTGGAGGCAAAGAAGCGGCCGCACACCTCGGTGGTGGAGGAGGCGGCAAAGAGCACGGAAGCCAGCTGCAGCGGCGCGTGCAGCAGGAAGCGCATCTGCGGGGCGCGAGGGAAGGTGGCGCACGGAGGGGAGTGAGTGAGGACAGGCGGGAGCAGGAGGGCAGGGTGGGTGCGTGCCCTGGGTGGGGGGCGGGGCAGCGCACCCCAAACCATGGAGGGGTGAGCACTGGGAGCAAAAAAAAGCAAAAAAAAGACCCTTGCCGGGCTCAGCCTGGTGCTCCTGATTTTGCACCCCACCCCAGGCCGCTGTACACCACTTGACCCCCAAACCCCGCCCCGCCCCCGCACCTGCACCCCCGCCACGATGAGCGCCAGCACCGCCAGCCCCGTGGCCGCCACGACAAGGGTGGAGGGTGCGATGCCCAGCTTGTTGAGCAGCGACCACGACATCCACGTGTTTGCCACAGGCAGGACGACCAGGCGGTACATCTGGAACACCTGCAGTACCGCGCCGCCGTACGTGATGTACTGCTCGTACCTGCAGGCGGGGAGGCAGTGGGGGGCCAGAGGGCGGCAGAGGGTGAGGAGGGAGCGGCGGGGGGCGGGGCAGATTGTGGGGGCAGTGGGAGGGGGAGGAGGGAGCGCCTGGGCATGGTAACATTGTGAGAATAGCGCGGCCGCCAACAACGCCCGCTCGTGCGACTGCTGGGCAGGCCTGCCGCTACCTCCTGCCGTCCTGCTCCCGCCCAGCATTGCACCTCCCTGCCGCCCCCTGCCCCGCCCCCACCAGCCCCTGCCTCGCAGCCGCATGCTGTCGACGCTTGGGCCCCCCCACCCCACCGCGCACCCTGACCCCACCCTTGTCTGGGCCTGCAACAGGCCCCCACGCCGCGCAGCCCGCTCACCACAACCAGCGGAGGGCGAGCAGCACAATGTCGATGGCGGCGATGCACATGGACACAACAATGGCTGCCTGGCTCTCCCCCGCCACCGCCGCCTCTGAGAAGTAGGCGTACACGATGCACATGGAGATGAGGTTGAAGAAGAAGTCGCCCCAGTCCAGGTCTGGTGGTGGTGAAGGGGGGGGGAGGGTGGGTGTGAGGCTGGGAACGGGGGGCGAGCGTTGGTAGATCTATGTAGGGACGAAAGGGGGCACCAGCGGGGAGGCGACAGAAGTCGAGCATGTTTGGGGGACGGGGACGAGATGGGTGGAACGAGGACAAGTTCGCATTGCCACCCGCCTGCCCCGCCTGCATTGCCACCTGCCTGCCTGGCCGCCGGCTCCTACCCACGTGCCTCCCCCTGCATCCCTCTGCCCTGCCCGCCTGCCCGCCCGCCAGCCGAACTGCACCCCCCGCAAGCGCCCCTGCCTCTGCACTGCCCTCCCCATGCGCGTCCTGCCACGTCTTGCGCAACCCTCCTTGGTCGCTGCCCTGGTACCCGGCCTCACCCGAGTCGTATCCCGACAGGTACGGGTCCAGGGAGGCGGGGTCAAACGCGTCGTTGGCACGCCCAATGCCTGCACAAGACGTGACGCCACGAACGCAGCTAGGCAGTCAGCAAAGGGCCAGGCAGGCAGGCTGGCAGGCAGGCAGCACCGCCAGCTACACGTGCGGCAGGCAGGGGGCGCAAGAGGCTGGCGGGTCGCCACAGCTGGCACTGGCAGCACTGCCTGCCTGTGCGTCGCAGGCAAGGCACGGCACAGCACAGGCCAGCGGAGCTCACCCAGCTGCTGCGGCTTGGCCGCCTCGCCGGCCGCGCCGCTGCTGGGCACGGCGGCCCAGCCGTTGGCCACGACAGGCGCTGCTTGGTGCTGCAGGCAGGGGGCAGGCGGGGAGGGCAGCGGCAGGCCCGGTCACAGACAGCTCAACCCACGCAGAGGCAGCACTCTGGCCAGAAAGCAAAGCATGCAAATCGTGCGGAGAAAGGCCAGGGGGCGGGCGGGGCAGGCCCACCTTGCTGCTGCCGCTGCGGCTGCTCCGGCTGGCCTTGCCGCGGTGTCCGGCGCCGGCGCTGCTGGCGGAGTTGGTGCGGGGCAGCAGGACCTTGTCTGCCGCTGCGGGGGCAGCGGCAGGCACGGCAGGCTCTGGGGCAGCCGGTGCAGGGGCGCTGCCGCAGGTGCTGCTGGCGGGGGTGGGGGGTGCCAGGGCGTCGGCGCTGCCGCCCGCGCGCCCGCCGGCTCCAGTGATCAGCACCTCGGCATTCTGGGCAAACTGGTCGCTGCCGGTGGGCAGACCTGCCGCGGCGGGCGGCACTTCGGCGCCCGCAGGCTCGGCGGCCGCGCCGGCCGCCGCCGCCTTGCCGCCGCCCTCGCCGCCGCCGC
>JAPTJF010000702.1:0-20029 GCA_029339195.1 Micractinium sp. NFX-FRZ
TTGGGCCAGGAGGGGTTGGGGCTGACTGCAGCTGGGCTGGGGGCGATGGTGCAGCGATATGGCCTGCAATGGGGTGCGAAAGAGATAGGCAAAGGCAGCCGGAGATGGGGAGGCTTTGGCTGGCGGCGCTGTGGTCACCAAAACCTGACACGTGGCAGGTTGGGCCAGGAGGGGGTGGGCCTGACTGCAGCTGGGCTGGGGGCGATGGTGCAGCGATATGGCTTGGGATGGGGTGCGAAAGAGATAGGCAAAGGCAGCTGCAGATGGGGAGGCCTCTGCTGGCGGCGCGCTGCGCGACCACAACTTGACACGTGGCAGGTTGGGCCAGGAGGGGTTGGGGCTGACTGCAGCTGGGCTGGGGGCGATGGTGCAGCGATATGGCCTGGAATGGGGTGCGAAAACGAATGGGAAAGGCAGGCGGAGATGGGGAGGCTTTGGCTGGCCGCGCTGCGGCGACCACAGCCTGCCACCTGGCAGCCTGTAGGGAGGAGGGTTTGGCATTGCCAGTGGCCGACAGGGGGCGCTGCTGCAGCGGAGGGCTTCAGAATGCGTTGCAGGGCCCTAAATGGGGGCAGTGCGATTGCAGGGGACTTACCGGCAGCTGCGCGCCGGCGGCACAGGCTGCCACGTGGGTAAGCTGACGTGGATCAGCCTGGCCCTTTTGGACAGCCAGCAAACCCGCATTGGCTTCGGGGCGTCGGGCGATGGAGGCGGTTTCTTGTGTAATCACACTTGCCCTGCCCCCCGCCGCTGCTCACAGCACCGAGTGTCAGCACCAGCACTGGAGGGAGCACAAGCTGGAATGCCGGCCGGCCTGAAGCGCCAGGCTGCTGTACAACAGCAAAGCTGAGGTTGCGGTGCCGGGCGACCTTCACGCTGCACGCAGCCAGAGCAGCCTGCTCAGCCCAAAGCGCAGCAGAAGGAACCGGCTCAAGACACCCCCTTGCCCACACACCATGCTTGCATCTGTAGTCCACTGGTAGGAGGCACCGAGCTCCCGTCCGGGCATCGTGCACCTGTCTGCTTTGCTGCCCATAAACGTCCACAGGGCACGGTGCCCCTCTGCCTCCCCTCGTCATCCTGCCCCTGCTCTGCCCCTGCCCTGAAGAACCTGCGCCGGACCTGCCTCTACTTTCCCACTCCACACTGATACTGGTGTCACAAGGTCGGTGTGCACACACACTGTGTTCCACGGTTGCGGTCAAGGTTGGGCATCGGCTATGGCAAGGTAGCACCCCAGGCTCAGTCAACTGAGTACAAAGGGGCTGAGCAGGCGGCCATGCCGCACACCGTCGTCTTTGATTGATCGCCTTGCAAACCACTGAGGGCCCCTAATCACTGTGCCGCTGCCTGCACATACTCCTTCACCTTGGCGGTGCTCACATCGAACTCTGAGGAAGGGTGCAAGCACAGGAGGGAGGAGGGAGGGGGACAAAAAGGGTGAGTGGGGGCATTGAAAGCAGAAATGGCAGCCTGTGAGCGCAGGCGTCCCCCTCCACCCCTGCGCCTGCATCGGCACTGTCCTGGCGGCCGCTGTGCATGTCTCGCCCGCCCCACCTCACCGCTGTACCCTGCCCCTGCCTGGCCCTGCACCCCACCCTCGCCCCGCTTCTGGCTCCCTTTGAAGAGCTTTGAACAGAAGGCAATGAAGTGGAGCCCTGCACCCTGCTGCTGCTTGGCGCAGCCTCTGCCCATGCACGCCAACACACCACCACCGGCGCCACCCGTGCTTTCCCCACCCCGCTCACCCGGGTGCGCCTTGAAGAACACCAGCAGGTGCTGCAGGATGGCCCGCATGCCGCCCTCGTGCTCGCTCTCCACGTTGAGCACGATGTCTGCGGGGGGTGGGCAGGACGGGACAGCAGGGGGCAACAGCAGGGGATGGGGCGGGGTGCCAGGCAACGGCAGGGTGGGGTGGGGTGGTTGGCAGAAATGGGGGGCGGGAGGAAGGGATGTTGTGTGGGCGGCGCAGGAGCGAGGGGAGGGAAGGGGTTGGGACGGGGGCACCATCACAGCAGCCCGGGGCTCTGGCAGGCACGTGGGTGCCAAAACCGCATGCCCAATCATGCAGAGGTACACCGCCACCCTGCTCCGCCCTGCTACTGCCTATTCTCCTGCGCCCCCACTTGCCCTCAAGAGCTCGAAGCATTCCCCAGCCCGCCTGCCCGCCCCACCTGGGTCGTGCAGCGAGGGGCGCAGCAGTATCCAGCCCTCCTTGCCGCCCTCCTCCGCCACCTTGATCCGCCACCCCTCGTAGTTCTCCGCTTCCAACTGCCAGCTGGCATTGCCGCCGCAGCCTGCGGGCGGACGGGGGAACAGGGACGGCAGCAGCAGTGGCAAACAGGCAGTTGAGGGTGCTCAAGTTGTATGGCCAAGTATGCACAGAGCACTAGCTGACCGTTGAAGTCATGCTATGTGGCTGCCACTGCTGCTTCCACGAAAGATGCTGACTGTAGCAGAGCAGGGCAGGCTGCCCATGCTCCCTCGCCTCCCCTCATCAGCAGCTCACCCTCACTGCACATGCGCCAGCTTCCCGCTCGCCCTGAACTAATTGCACGCACCATGGGCACCCTTCCGGTGCGTGACCCACCTGCATCCACCCACTCCTTGAACGCCGCCGTCACGCGCTCCCCCTCCGCCCGCACATCCGCTGCCTGGATGGCCACTCGGATCTCCATCGCCTCCGCAGGCTCCCTGCAGGGGGCGGCATTTCACAAGGAACAAGCGGTTGAAGCAATCCTGTAAGGATGGCCACACGGATCTCCATGCAAACTTTCTCCACAGCCTCCCTGCATGGGCAAAATTGCCCTCAACAAGGAGCAGTTCATCAGAAAAAGCAGGATTCAGCCGGCGGCAACAGGCCAGGCACGTACGAGCTCTGGCACCCCAAGGCACCGGCTCCTGCTCAGCCCTGGTGCTACCGCAGGGGCGTGGGCCGCACAACAGGGGCCGCCTGCCAGGGGCAAGCCCTCCACGCACCGCCGCCCACCGCACGTCTGCCAGCATTTGGCCTACAGCCTGCCGTCCCCGCTGCCCAACGCCACTCCGCTGCCTAGGTGTGCAACTGCCACTCCCCTGTCTACGCGCACAGCGTCCCCTCCACCTCCCACAACCCACCTCAGGTCTGCCAGCAGCTCGCCAATGTCGCCCGCCCCCTCCAGCCGCCGCCGCACTGCCTCTATCACAATTTTGAGGGCGCCGTAGGCACCGTCATCCAGGAAGTAGTTCTCCTGCAGTGTTCAAGGGAAGCCAGCTTGTGTGTATAAGAGCACCGCACTGGGCACCCCGCCCCTGTGACTTCTGCCATCATGACCCCACCCGCACGGTCCCGTGCCCGCTGGTCTCCTTCTGGTCCGCTTCGTCACCCCGCCTGCACCCGCATCTCCCTGCCTGCCACCTCTTGCCCCACCCCAGCTCCCCTCTCTTTCACTTCCCACCAGCTCACCCGCATGGCGCCGTGCCCGCTGGTCTCCATCATCAGTGGGCAGGGTGTGCCCGACTCGTTCAGCTCAATCCCCTTGTTGATGATGTTCTTGTACCCCTTCTTGTACCTGCACACAGAGGATCAACACAGACTCAACGTGAACGGAGCTCAGAGGTGCCGCCGCTTCTGCCCGTCCTTGACTCCAACGCGCCCGCCACCGTCACGACAGCCCCCTGCCCACGCTGCTCTGCCCACGTACAACACACGCGCAGCACCCACCTGAAGTGTTTGCCCCCCAGCTGCTGGATGAATGTGGCCAGGCCGTTGGAGGTGCAGGAGTCGGTGACAATCGTCTCCCCCGGGTGCTCCCGCAGGCTGATGGCGCTCATCAGGGCGATGTAGCGGTTGCGGTTGATGCCTGCGGGCAGAGGACAAACGCAGGCAGGGTCGCTTAGGGGACAGGCAGAACAAGAGGCGATGTAGTGGCTGCGGTTGATGCCTGGGGAGGGGATAGTCACGTGGGAAGAAGGCAGGGGCGAACAACAGTGATTGCTGGCTGGGCAGCACAGCCGGAAGCTAGGCACAGCAAGGCGCCAGGGCAGCGCATGTGCAGCAGGTCAGCAGCCAGCAGCAGCCCAACCACCCTACACTCTCTCTCTCTCATCCCCCACCCTCGTCCCTGCCAGTACGCCACCCTGAACTGCTATCAGGGCGCTGCTAGGCATCCTCAACCCCACCCCAACATGCCTCACCATTGCCCTGCTTGTCCACCACACCGGACCGGTCGACATCTGTATCCAGCATGATCCCTAGGTCTGCCCCCGAGCCCAGCACCGCCTGCCGCGTCGCCTCCACCGCCTTCTTGTCCTCCGGGTTGGGCGTGTGGTTGGGGAAGGAGCCATCTGCGGGCGGGGGTGAAGGTGGGTGGGAGGCAAGAGAAGGGAGGGAGTGATGAGAGGTGGAAGAGGAGCAGGGTGGGGGGTGGGGCAGGATGAGGAGGGGGCAGCGGCAAGGCGGCATGGGGTAAAACATGTGAGCGGGGGCAGCAGGGGGCCGATGGCACGTCGTGGCATTGGGGAGAGCAGTGGTGAGAGGCAGGGGGGCACAGGGATGAGAAGCGGAGGCTGAGGCTGAGGCAAGGCAGCGCAGCGCCCGCAGCACATGCCAGGGCCATGCACGACCAGCTGCGGTGTGCATCGCTTGCCAGGCAGCAAGAGTGGCTGGGCTGAGGTAATGCGCGGCTGCCGTGCTGACCTGGCTCCATGTGGATGCTGGCTGACACGTCAGCGCCCAGCGGGCCCAGCACCTGCGAGCAGGAAAGGAGCGGCGCGAAAGAAACGGGAGGCTGGGAGTGCTGCGGTGTAGCGGCAGCCTGTACACCTGCCCATGCTGGGTACGCTGTGCTGTGCATGCCCCCACTGCCACCCCACCTGGTCTGCAATGAAAGCGCCGCCTCCATTGCCGGGGTTGACCACAATCTTGAGCCCCTTGAGCGGTGCGTCTGGGTGCTGCGGGTGCGCGATTGCCTTCTTCATCACTTCCCGCAGGTATGCGGCGTACTCCTGCAGAGAGGCGGGCACAGGCAAGGGGCACAGCACTGTGTTGTAGCGAACCCAGGGGCTGGGGTGCGAGCAAAGTGGGAAGCCGGGCGGCGCGCCCGCCCATCCCTGCCGCCCCGCAGGGCGCCAGCCTCCCACTCTGCCCCGCCCCTCCTCCCCAGGCACCCGGGACTCTTTCACGCATCCCCACTGATCCTCCCACGTTCCTCTTTACAATCCCACATGTCCCATCCTGCCCCCCCCCCCCCCACTGGGCAGCTAGCTATCTCACCGGCAGGAAGTCGACAAAGCGCACCAGCTCGTTGCTGGACTGCAGGGGGCGGGGTGGAGGAGGGGCATATTGAGAGGGGTAGGCGAGAGAGGCAGGCAGGCAGGCAGGGGGGGCAGACAGGGCGGGGTGTTGGTTGGACGCAGCGCACAGTCGCAGGCAGGTTCTGTGGTGCAACATAGCACAGGAGGAACAAGGTGGGGAGGGCAGCGAGGCGGCGGCATACCGACAGCAAGCTTCATGAGCAGGCCTGGGTCTTACCCCTGCCCTGTGTGCCCGCCCCGCAAACCCCGCATCGACCCTTCCACCCCACACCCTCCACCTCCACCCTCCACCCGCACACCCTTTCCATCCCACCCAACCCGCCCCAACCTGCAGCGCCGCAGTGACGACGTAGGCATGGTCGTTGTGGCGGTCGGCGGGAAGCTGCCCAGCCTCCGTGGCCAGCTCGGCGGCGCGCCTCATCAGCTGCGTGATGTCCGCCTTCTCCAGCCCGCCCTGCAGCAGCAAAACAAGGTTGAACGTCAATTGTAGAGTCAACAAAGGGTGACGAAAGAGGATGGGCAGAGCGCTGTTGACTGTGGATGAAGATGGACCTTCTCCAGCCCGCCCTACAGCAGCCAAACAAGGTCGGCACAGAGTAATGTTTTGCACCGTGACGGGACGGGGCATGGGAGATGGAATGGGTTTATGACTGTGGGATGAAGGAAGCCCTTCTCTCCGGGCCCTCCTGGCAGGGGCGCGGTACCCCCCGGGGCAGCGAGATTAAGGCAGGCAGAAGGTGTGCACAAAGCGGGACGGACATTGAGGAGACGTGCACGGTGCAGAAGAACAGCATGCCTCCCGCGGCCCCCACCCCCCAGCCTGCCGCACCTCGGCGGTGCAGAACTTGGCTCCGTTGCGGTTGACGGGCAGGTGGCTGGCGGTGATCATGACGGCGCCGTCATACATGTGGCCTGCAGTACGGACACCGGGTGGGCGGGTGGGCAAGGTGCAGGGCACAGGTGGCTGCCTGGGAGCCACACAAATATGACCTGAGCACCGCAAGATAGCAGCAGGAGGGCAGCAGCTGCGGGCCCCCCCGCCATCTCCCGCCTCCCAGCCGCCCCCTGGTCCACCACCTCACTGACAGCCCACCACTGACACAACACACGGTCCTCTCCCCTGCTCCCCCTCGCCCCTCCCAGCCACCGGCCCTCCACATGCTTCCCCATTCCCTCCCCACCCACCCACCCACCCGGCAGGATGCAGCTCATGAACATGGCGGGGGTGGTGCACCCGCCAAAGCGGCCCACGTGCACGCCCGCTGCCGCCAGCCCCGCCGCCAGGCTGGCGGACATGAGTGGGGAGGACAGGCGGGGGTCCCGCCCAATGGATACCCGCAGCGCGTTGACAGGCTTGCCCTTGCTCTCCGCCAGCCACTCTGCAGGGGCAGGTGTGGCAGGTGGGAGCGGGGCGGGGCCGGGACGGGTGCAGGGCTCAGGCAAGGGGGCGGTGCCTGCAGTTGAGGTTGTGAGCACGCAGGACTGCAAGGGCAGCTGCCGCCCTCTGCCCCTTGCCTCTGCAGCCCCAGCCAGGCAAGCACGCAAACAGAGGGAGGGTCAGAGCCGCCAGCCCCACCATGGGCGGCACACAAACCAGGCACAAGCACGGGCCCCTTGCTGACCATAGCCACAGAAAGCAGACACCCCAGGCCCCAAAATTTGCCCAACCACGCTTCCACCCACCCACCCAAATCCCTCAACCACCCACCCGCAAAGGCTCCCCCAATGAAGAACATCATGCTGGGTGTGAGGGTGATGGGCTCTGAGGCAGCGGGGGCAGGGAGGTGGGGGGTGCGGGCACGTGGAGGAGCGGCGCTGTAGCCACACTCGTCCGCATCGAAGCAGCAGAAAGCAGCCAACCAGCTGGTGTGCGTGGCAGGGCGCTTGCATTGTGCCGGCGCACACGCTGCATGCGGCGCCACTGCCCGGCTGCTGCCACAGGCCTAGCTGCATGTTCATTGATGCAGCTGTAGCCCTACCTGCGGGGTTGGTGTCGAGGGCTACGCCGCGCACATCGCTGCCGTTTTGCACCTTGAGGTACGCCTTGAGTGCCTCAGGATTGGCGGTGGTGGTGCCTGCCGCAGGGGCCACCGCTGTGGCGGCAGTGCCCACCGCCCGCGCAGGCCGTTGTGCAAGCTGCCGCTCGGGCTGCTGCTGGCCTGCAAGATATGGGGGACAAGTAATCAGTCATGCCCACCGGGAGTGCTGGCGTGAGCGCAGGAAAACTGCCTGTGTCGCTCGCCTGCCCTGCCGCCGAGTGCCGCGAGCGCACGTGCTGCCTGCCTGCCGCCGCTGGCGGCAGTCGTTGGGCACCTCACCTGGGTGGCTGACCGCTCCTGTCGCTGACACCCGACACTGTGAGCGGGCCAGGAAGCGGAGCGAGCTGCGGGACGCTGCCCGATCGCGCCTTTGCCGCAAGCCCAAAGCATGGGGCTGGCCCACCGCCGCAGCAGCGATCATGGCCTGTTACTGCTGCGATCGGTGCTTGTGGCAATATCGGAGCCGGGTTTGCCGGTCGCAAAAGGGCTAGAGGAGGCTTATAGGGTGGAGGGTTTTCTGGGCACAGCAGCTCCCTCGCTCCGACACTAGCTCCGCTGGTTCAGCGGTGCGTTAGACATCAACAGGGGCCAGGCGATCTCCGAATCCAGCGCCCATGGCGTGCGTGCTGTGGAGCTGGGCGGCGGCGCGGCGCCGCCAGCTGCCGGCCAGAACCGATGTTGTTACAGACGTACCAACAAGACGCTGATATGTAAAACTGCAATTGTGTGCAAATGAAAGCGAATGGCAGCTCCTACAGCTGCAAGGCCCGCAGGTGTGCAGCTGTTGCCCGGCTGGCGTGCCGCAGCTGGAGGAAGCTGCGGCGCTCCCGCCTGGCTCCCGCTGCCAACCTTGGCTCCTATTCCTCTCAATCAGAGCCCCAGCGCCTCGGTCTCGCTCTCCTCGCTGCTGCCCCGGCTGCCCCGCACCATGCCCTCCCTGCTGGCCTCGCGACGGGCACGAGCCCCCTCCTCCTCCACCTCCTCCTCCTCTTCCTCGGCTGCCGGCTCCTCCTCCACCTCATCAGGGTCCGACACCTGGCGAAAAGGCAGGGGCAGGGAGGGGGTGGGGAGGGATGCTGTGCCTCGAAACAACCTGCTTCACCAGCAATCTGGTCTATCACTTGCCGCCCTGCCCTTGCAGCCCAAACCCCGCTGCAAACGGCACAACCCTGCGCCACCACAGCAGTATGAACCAGCACATTCGATCCACTTCCATGCCCACCCTGCGACACCATGCGTGCCCCGCAGCCCGCACCTCCTGGAAGAGGCGGTGCAGGTAGGCCAGCTCCACGCCACGCGCCTCCCCTAGCTCCAGCAGAGAGTTCTGCACCCTCTGCAGGCACAGGGGGAGGCGCCGGGTGCGGGGGCGAGGGTAAGGAGCAGGGAAGGCAGCAGTCCAATCAAGCAGCAAGTTACGTGATGGCACCAGCTGCACCAGGGGCCCAGGCGAGGCCATAGGCAGGGAGGGCAGAAGGCCCTAATGCGCAGGCAGCAAGCCAGAGGACAGCCAAGACCTGGGCCTTCAAATGCAGTGACGGCTGCCTCGGGCACTGCGCGCGCTGCTCAGATCAGGCCAAAGGAGTGCTTTAGGCGGCTCCCCGCCCACCTGCAGCGCCGACTGGTACAGCGCCTCCTTGCTCTCGTGCGTGGGCGCGCCGCCCGCCTGCTGCACCGACCAGTACTGCAGGCTCTTGGTGCCGCAGCGCCTGATGAGCCTGCAAGTAGGCATGGGCAGGGGGTGAGATGGGGTGCTGTATGAGCAAGCAGAGCAAAGCATGGCCAAGAGCATCAAGATGACTGCACCTCGGGTCGCCTGCGTCTGCTTCGCCTCATCCCAGTACGTTGTGCTGTACTTGGCAGGGCGATGTGCCTTTCAAGTCACCCCTGCTGGGCCTCCCTCCTGTCCTGTCCCCATTGCAGTGCTGCTTGCCTGAGTGCATCCATGTATGCCGACTGGAACTGAGCCTCCATCTCCTGCGGTAGGGTGGGGTGCGAGGCCAGGAGACAAGGGCCCACAATGGTTTTGAGCGCTGCATGAGGGGCGGCTCGTGCATGCGAATGGAAGGAAGGGATGGGCAGAGCAGCAAGCGCAGCAAGAGCATCAGATGGCATGCCGCCCAGGCACTCCGCACCTCTTGAGCTGATGTACACCAGAGCATTGTCCCACCTCGGGCTAATGCGCCACCCCTGCCCACCCCACACAGCCCCGCTCTGTCTCAACCCCCAGCGCCCACCTGGGGGTCGTCGGCCAGTGAGGAGTCGCGCCTCAGGTTGACGCGCCACACCAGCATGCCAAAGCGCAGCTCCCCCACCTGCTCGTAGTCGCTGATGGTGCGGTAGGAGGACTTCTGCTTGGAGGGGGGGGAGAGGAGGGACAGGAGGGCACGGGTGGGTGGGTGGGAGGTGTGGGCGGGAGGGGTGCGCTGCATACGCCTCCACCTGCACGTGCTCCCAACTGCCTACCCCACAACCCACCTCACCCCCGCCGCAGGCACACTTGTAGTGCAGCGCGCCGCCGGCATCCTTCGTGCACATGCGTGCGTAAGCCCACAGCACGGGTGTTGTCTGCAGCAGCTGCCAGCCGGCCTACAACGAGTACCGCAAAATGTTGCTCTACTGCTGCCAACAGGCCTACAACGAGTACCGCAGAATGTTGCCCTTCCAGCAGGAGGCAGCCCACCTTGACCCGCCGCGCGTACGCCTCCAGCAGCCCGTGCTCCCGCGCCAGCTGCAGGCACAGCTGCTTGTCGGTGTGCAGCTCGTTGGCGGCGGCGTTCAGCAGCAGCGCGCGCTGGCGCTCCTCGAATTCGGTGGACAGCAGGCCAAACGCCTGCAGGGGAGGCCCGGACAAGTGGGTGGGTGGGCGGGTGACTAAGGTCGATGAATGGGAAAGGGAACCGTTGGGGAAGGGCCGGCTTCCCTGCAAATTTGGGGGACAACAGACTAACGGTCCCTGGGCGGTAGCATAAAGAATTGGGTTGGGTTGGGTGGGCCGACGGGAGCCCCAGGCGCCCTTCCTCGTGCAAGGTGCCGGGGGGGCGGAGCGGGGCAGCCACAACATTTGGGAAAGTGAAAGGGTTCCTCTTGTTGGGCAGTGTAGGTCAGACATGGGCCCACCCCGCCGTAGCAACCTGCTTACTGAAAGCCTGCACAGCGGGAAGAGTGGCTCATCCGGAACAGCCCCGCCCGCCCCCTGTGCCCTGCCCTGCGTTGGCCCCGCCCCCGCCTCCTGCCCCGCCTCACCACCCCCTCGTGCAGTTCGAACAGGGCGTCCTTCAAGCAGCCTTGCACTGGGCAGCGGGCAGCAGGAGGGGTGCAGAGGCAGACGCGGTTGAGCATGGGCGGGCCAGCGGGTCGGAGGCAGCGCAGGAATGGGTGGCAACAGAGCCTGCCCTGCAGAACTGAGCATCACCGCCCACACGGTGATCGCATATCAGAAAAAACAGTAGACAGCTGATGGGTTGACCCCAGCAGAGCCACTGCCAGGGCCCGAATGAATCTAACAAGCCGTCCTGGCCGCCGCGCCCGCCCTGCCCACCTCACCCCGCCGCCGCCGCCGCTCACCCGCCTGCTCCACATCCTTGCCCTGCTGCAGCAGCAGGCGCAGCTTCCAGGCGGGCCCGCCCACCCCAGGGGCGGCGATGTCCGACTGCAGCTTGTCCCGCCACACCCGCAGGGTGGCGAACGGAAACGAGTCCTCAGGCTGCTGCTCCCTGCGGGGGGAGCGCGCCTGTGCCTGTGCCATGGCGTGCATGGTGACGAGTCACTCCTGCCGTGTGCCACAGACGAGGTAGTTTGAATAACAGACTAGTCATGAGTGCCGGTGGGAGGTGGAAAGCAGCAGGCCACGTTGCCTTCATGCGGTTCCTCTGCCTCTCGTCAGTTTGTGAGTGCCTGAACCCTAACCACCTAGCCTCTGAAGACGCCAAGAGCAGGCAGGCAGCCAGCCAACGGTGACGCATCACATTCCTTACGAGGCAGCTGCCCCACAGCGCCGTCTTACGAAAGCTAGCGGAGGTCAGCATGAGCGGCAACGACGGTGCCGAGAGCGGCACTGAACCCGACCAGCGGGGGCTCCCGCCCGCTGCCCCCTTTGCCGACGGTCCACAGGGGGCGGCGGTGCAGCGGGCGATACAGCGGGCACGAGAGGGTGGGCCAGAGTATGTGGAGGAGGAGGGGCGCGACTTCCAGGGGCAGGTGGGCTGGGCCAGCTGGTGCTGGCTGGCGGTGGGTGCCATGCGCGCTGGAAGACTGCAGCAACATGGGTTGTGGCAGGCAGCATTGCCGGTGGTACCGGTTGCCCTGCCCTGCTTGCTCTGCACTTCAGGGAGTCGAAGGGTCACATGGCAAGTAAGCTACGGCCTCACTGGCCGTGTCCGCAACAACCCACCCCCGCTGCCCCACCCCCACCCCACCTCCAGGCCTTCACCAAGTGCAAACCCGTACTGAAGCTTCTGGGAGAGAACAACCCCAGTGTGAGTGCGTGTGCTGTGCCTGGTCTGCGCCAACATAGCACAGCATGGCACAGCAGAGCAGGCAGGGCTGCGAGCGCCCGCCAGCTCATGCGCCCGTCGGTCCTCCCTGCCACGCGTGCCTGCTGCACTTCCAGGCCTGCCCTGCCCCACCCAGCCTGACCCGCACCTCCCGACCCGCTCCTCGCGACTCGCCTGCACTCGCTCCACCCTGCACACCTTGCCCCGTCGACCTTCATGCACTAACACCTCCATATGGATGCAAGCCCCCTGCATCCGCCCCATTCCCCCTCTACTGCCGACCACCAGTACTCACCGCCCTCCCTCCGGGATCCCCTCCCTCCCCACACAGTTCACGGAAGACGGCGAGCGGTGGGGCCCGCCCGTGGACGCAAGCGGGGTCAACCACTTTGCCATTGGGTGCTGGGACCACGAGGCCATCTGCAGGTGACGGCAGGGCGGTATCACAGCGTAGGGTGATTGCCGGCTGTGACATGTCAGGGCAGGGAGGGCAGGATGTGATGGTTTTGCGGGTTGCACGACCCCATGGCACTCTCCAGAAAGCTTTGCGTTCCTTCGTGCACAGAGGCGGCGCTGGGCCGCATGCCTCTTGGCCCCGCCAGCCCACTTGGCGCTAAAGCCCCCTGCTGTGTGCTGCCTCCTGGTGCTCCTGCTGCCCCGCCCGCTCCACTCCATGCGCAGTGTCGCAAAAAGTTACAGACAATTTTAATTTTTTAACCTAGTCCTTGCTGGCTCCAGAGGACTAGAATCGAAAACTGAAATCATCCTTGAATGACCATGCGGTAGGTTTTGGACCAAGGTGATGGGCTTCAAGAAGATGGAGCGCCCAGACCTGGGCTTCCCAGGCAAGGAGTGGGGGAGGGAGGGAGGGCTGCCTGTGCCGCTGCGCTTCACCACGCCTGAGCTGGCGGCACAGCTTGGCACGCACTCTGGGGACACCATCAGACCAGGTTTGCTTTTGCTTTTGTGGGTTTACAGTCTGATTTCCGCAAACAAAGTGCGACACAGACCCCTGGAACAGATGTCTCCCCCCCAACCGCCCACGCATCTGCACCGGCGCCACCTGCCTCACGCGACTCTGCTGCCTCTGCCTCCCTTGGCTGTGCGACAGGCTGCTGGGTGCAGGGTGCGCCTCTCCTGCCTGCCCGCACCCCTGGCGCCTTATGCATGTCCCCTGTTCCCCTGCTGCAGGCTACTGGCTGCAGGGCGCCGGCGTCACGCTGCACATCATACAGCACGACCCAACGGTGCCCCGACGTCCGGGGGACTGGAAGGTGGGTGGTTGGGTGGATGGGGTTCGGGGGCGGGGGCAGGGGGTGGGTCAACCAGGGCATCATGGCGGGGCAGGGGTGTTCGTAGCTGTGATGGTCAGAAGGTGCGACACGGCGGGGCAGGGGCGTTGGTGATGGTGCGCGCGGCTGTGGGTGCACTGCTGATGGGGAAGTCTCGTGCATTAGGAGCTCCCGGCTGTGGGCAAGCCCTCCTGCCTTGGCAGCGTTGCCCAGGCGCCGCTGCTGCTGCCAGACATTGTACTGCACCCATGTTCTTGTTGTACTGCAGGATCAGTTTGATGGGGAGCCCGAGGCATGGATGATCCGCAGGAACAGCCACGTGGTGAGGGGTGCTGCTGTGTATACCTTTATGACAGTTGAGGCAACACACTACGGCAGAGCACCAAGACCAAAAGGGCAGCAGGGCTCCAGCTGGCATGATAGGGGGGCAGCAGGGCTCCAGCCAGCCAGCCAGCGTGGGCGGCAGTGACGGGTGGCAGTGATGGATGCAGTGACGGCTGCCAATGCCTGCCCATATCCGTGCCCAGCCTGCCTCCTTCTCCGTCCTGCCTGTGCGGGTGAGCAGGGGCGTAGCAGTACGGCCCTGAGCTTCGAAACCTTCCTCCGTGTGTCATCCCCTTCCTTGCTCGCCGCCAGTACCCCTCCCTGCCCCACCCCCGGTTGCAGGCGTTCAGCGTGCAGGACATTGACGGCGCTGAGCGCACGCTGCGGCGCCACGGAGTGGAGTACTCCAAACACGTGCTGCCAGGTGCGGCGCTTTGGGCCTGTGCTAAGTTCTTTTGCACAGGCACACGAGGTGCGCCTCCACCAGCACACTCCACCCAGGCCCTGCTCTTCCGCCACACCAGCGCATCCCCGCCTGTCTGCCTGCCTGCCGCCCGCCCCTGCAGACGAGGGCACTCGGCAGCTGTTCATGTACGACCCCGAAGATGAGTATCTAGTCTGTTTGCAGCTCTGTAGGGAAGTGCAGGCGGGGCAAGGGTGGAACGGGTGTTGGGTGCCTTTCAACACACTGGCCCGTGGATTCCCGCCCCCCTACTCCTGCCCACAACGAGTTGACATGCATGTTATCCACCCCGCTGGCATGCTGCCCTCCTGCAGGCAACGGCGTGGAGCTGAGGACGCCCTCGCCTGGCAAGGGCTGGCTGCACTTCTGGTAGCCAGCCCCCCTGGCTGTGCACAGGGGCACTACCAGCGGAGGTTGCCCGCCAATTGGCCCAGAAGGTTTTAACATCGACAGCGGCATTTACTGCACAGGCGTCAGCTTCGTGACAGAGAGGGTTGAAATCACGGAAATGAGGGACTTGTAAATTTGCGGGTGCAAGGAGTCGACAGTATGAGGATGAGGAGCAGAGCATGACATGGAAAGCAGGGAAGCTTGGGGGGAGCAGGAAGGGGCAGCAGGGAGGTGAGGGGGCAGCGTGACACTTCAGCAGGGACAGGGAGCGGGGAGGCATGATGCCGTGGGTAGAGACGGCAGGAAGGGGATGGCAAGGAGGCAGGCGTGCAAAGCGCAGGCAAGGGGGGCTGCAGCCCGGGGAGCATTTCTCGCTGCTGTCGCCACAGCACAGAGCATCGTCGGCCTGACCAGCCTACTGTGCCGCCGCTGCCTTCTCCTCCTCCTCCGGCGTCTTTGCCTTCTTGATGCTCAAGGCGTGGATGTCGGGCATCAGGGCCGCCAGCGCCGCGTTCACCAGCTTGTGCCGGTCCAGCAGGCGCTTGCCGGCAAAGGCGGGGCTCACCACGCGCACCTCAAAGCTGGTGCCGCACCTGGCGGGCGGGCGAGCGGGGAACCGGGGAGGCAGGGCTTGTGAGTGGGGCGCATACTCTTAAGCCATCTGCCAGTCATGTGGCAATTCACTACTGTATGGCTCGACGACAGCCCACTTGCGCCCCCCCTTGCATGCTCAAAGCATTGGCAATGCCGCCGCCGACGACGTCGACCGCCACCCGCCAGCCACCACTGCAGCATTGTCGACACCTTCGCGCACCGGAAGCCTCACCCTGCAATGTCTTGCACCTCCAAGGACGTCGCCCCGCCCTCCAGGTTCGCCTTTAGCGCGGTTTCGATATCTCCAGCGCTCACCATGCTCGCTTACGACACGTACTACCGTTCAATGATCTACACTGACTCGGATTTCAATTGCAGGTCAACAAGAAGCCAGCAAGGGACGGCGACGAGGGTCTGCTGTACAGCTCAGCACGCTCGGTTGGCGCTCCCAAGTTTACACGACCGCAGCGATACCAGACAATCTAGATCAGCCAATCACACGATGGAGGGGGCCGCTGTTGAGGAGAGTGGATCACCGATCGCGCGTCCTGAACAGCGCGCCGACAGCAGCGCCGACTCGCAGGAAGGAACGGAGCTGCCAGATGTGGTGGAGGAGCTGCAGTCACTGCAGCTAGAGCGCCAGGTCTCTGCGGCAAGCACCAGCAGCGCCGCCAGCGGCGGGGGCGGCAGCACCGCAGGCGGCACAGCAGCACTGTTTGAGGAGGTGAGAGACAGGCTACGTGCCGGATGCTGCACGGCTGCATGTTAATGCACGGTATGAAGCCGGACTACAGCCGTTACACTAGCACCTCAAGATGTTTGCCCAATGCAGGACGAGGTCGAGCTGGCGCCTGCAGCACCGCCCAGCGCCACTACTGCGCCCGAGGAGCATGAGCAGCAGCAGCAGCAGCTGGCGGCGCTGCGCAGCGCGCAGGCGGCTGCAGCGGCCCAGGCAGCAGCAGCAGCAGCAACAGCAGCAGCAGCAGCAGGGCCCGGAGCCGCCACCAGCGGGCGAGATGGCGGCCAGTCCCCTGCTGGCGCTGCTGGTGCCTCTGGTTCCCCTGCAGAGGCGGAGCTCAGCGCGCACCCCAAGCACGTATTTGTGTTCAGCACCGCTGGCAAGCCGATCTTCAGCTACCGAGGGGACGAGAGCAGGCTGGCGGGGCTAATGGCCACGGCCGAGGCGATACTGTCGGTGGCGCACAGCAAGGGGCACACCCTCAAGTCCGTGAGGTAGGTGGGTAGAGGGGGCAGAGAGAAGGAGGCGGGAAAGGTGTCGGGGCCGGGCAGGGGAGGGCAGGCCAGGCGGGGGTGCAATACTGAAGGCATGCGGGCGAAGCAAGGCAGTCGGCAAGGCAGGCAGGCAGAACAGGTTTCGGCAGGGTGACATGCGGGCGGGGCTAGGGGATGCCATGTGGCGAATGCGGGGCATGTGCATGGTCCAGTCGGTGCCAAGGGCAATGCCGCGCTGCAGCTGCCGCCAGCCGGTTGATCGATTTGAGCATCCTCTTCCCTGCCTCAATCAAAAGGTTCTCGCCGCTTCCCTGCCTGCCTGCTTGCTTGCAGGGCCGGCAGCCACGTGTTTGCGTTCCTGGAGCGGCCCCCGCTGTGCCTGGTGGGGGTGTCGGCGCTGGCAGAACCGCCGGCGGTGCTGCGCATGCAGGTGACTAACTAGGGGCGAGGTGGGGCAGTGTAGGCAGGCAGTGATGGCAGTGATGGCTTGTGCGTGCCGCTGCCGGCCGCTTTGCCCGAACTGCACAGGCTCACGTTGAGCCGCTGGTCAATTGGGCGTGGCACTGCTGCGGGGAATAGGCCGCAGCCGCCTGCTGGCATTGCAGGCGGCACCTGCAGCCGGGCACTGGCGCCAGCCAGAGCGCAGTCCTCACTGACTATTCTCAAACCCACCAACCATCCAACCGCCGCCGCTGTTGGCCGCCCCTGCTCACCCTTCCCTGCCTCCCGCAGCTCACTCTGGTGCACGGCCAGATCGTGTCCCTGCTCACCTCCACCGCCCTGCACGCCATGTTTGCCCGCAACCCGGGATACGATGCACGCAACCTGCTAGGTGGGGCGGGCAGGGCGGGCAGGATGGGCGGGGCCGGGTTGGGAGCAGGGATTAGGGAGGGGGCAGGTCGGAGTGCTGTGTTGCTTGGGGCAAGGTGCAGGCCACCTGCTGGGTGGCATGGTGCCGGCCTGGATTGGCGGGTCGCTGGGGTCCGGCAGGAGTGTGGGCCATGTGACTTGGGGGCAGGCATGCCTTGCTGGGGTGCCATGTGAGAGCTGCATGTTTGAATGCCGCCCCACGCAAGCCACCTGGTAGGTCGGGCGGGCAGGCAGGGTGGGCAGGCCAGGGCAGGCAGGATTGGCGAGGCTGGGAAGCGGGGTGGGCCGGCATCCTTGTGCCTCCCTGCACACACAAGCTCAGCTGCTGCTGCCCGCGGGCTGCCCTCTCCTGTGCTGCAGGCGGGTCTGAGGGCATGCTGAGCATGCTGATTGACTCGTTCACCGCCACCCCCGCCTGCCTGCTGGGCGCATACCCCTCGCTGCCGCTGCTGGGCGGCGTGCGCCAGGCGCTGGCCACCGCACTGGCGGCCTCGGTCAAGGTGGGGCGCTGCGGGTGGGCCCAAAAGGCAGGAGGCCGGGTTGCCAGCCTCGGCCTGCCTGCGTCTGCCTGCCAGTCTGGCAGGTGGTGGCCTAGAGCAGACCTGTGGTATGGGAGCCTGCCTTTGGCGCCCTTGTCTCCCTCCTTGCCCGTCAGCAAGCCAGCCTGACTACTGGAGCATGAAGGGGGAACCGGACCTGCTCGCCTGATTCACTCTTCCCCTCCCGAGTGTACCTCCCTCCTGCCCGGCCCCCGCAGGCCACCAGCGCGGTGCACGGGCTGGTGGTGGCAGCCGGCCAGCTGGCGGCGGCCTGCCCCGCCCCCGGGGTGGCCCTTCTGCAGCAGTGGGACCTGCTGCTGCTGCTCAACCTGCTGGGAGCCAACCCCTCATTCCGGCACTCGGGGGAGGCAATGACCCCCGTCTGCCTGCCGCGCTTCAACTCGGGTGGGGGGTGGCAGTGTTGGTGGTGGGGTGGGGTGGGTGGTTGCGGCGTGGGGCGGGGCGCCTGCAGGAGGCGGGGGACATTTGAACCGGCGGCAGCAGCAGCAGCAGCAGGGTTGGAAGGGGCAGGCAGGGGCGCGTTTGAACCGGCAGCAGCAGCAGCAGGGCTGGCAGGGGCAGGCACTGGCGGTGGGGACGGGTTCATGGGCAGGAGGAGGGGCAGAGGCAGGGCCTGTGCCCTATGATTCTTCCGCCCATGGCCGGGGGATGCCAGGGCTGCAGGTCAGAAAAGATAGCACAGAGGAAGCTTGCCCAGGCGGGCGACTGCCTCCTGCCTCCTGCAGCGCGATTCGTTTCCCAAGCATGCCCCAACATCGCCCAAAAAACATGTCCTCCCCTGCCTCGCCCTGCCCTGCCCCCGCAGCTGCCAACCTGCATGCTTATATCTCATATGCCGACGCCGCAACACAGACCGCCACGGTGCTGCTGTGCGGCGGCATGCCCGACTTTGCCTCCCTATCAGCAGCAGCAGCGCGCATGCAGCAGCAGCTGGAGAGCATCGGGGCGCTGCAGGCGCTGGTGCAGTGCGCAGCCCAGGAGCAGCAGCAGCTTGGCAGCAGCAGTTTGTATGGCAGCAGGAGCAGCAGCGCCGCCGGCAGTGCGAGCGGCGGCGCAGCGGGCGCAGCAGCGCGTGGCAACTATGGCAGCAACTACAGCAGCAGCGGCGGCATGGGCGACAGCGGCGGAGCGCTCCTGGCGGTGCCCAACCTACCGCCGGCAGCAGGCGGGGGACGTTTCGGTGGCACCCCGCTGCTTCATTTTGCTTACAAGCTCAGCGGGCGGCAGCAGTATGTGATGAGCCGCTTTGGCCCGCAGCTGGTTGACGCGGGGCTGCAGCAGGTGGGGCAGGGCAGGGCGGGTGCATGAAAGAACAGCAGGTGGGGCGGCGGGCAGAGATGTGGGCGGGCAGGAAAGTGGCCAGGACGGGTGGTTGGGCAGGTGGCACGTGCATGCTTGGACAGAGTCACCGTGTACGCGCCCGCCGCGCCCACCTGCCTGCGGCGGCTCGAGAGATGGCCCCTGCCGCCTCGCCTCGTGTGTCTGGCAGGGTCGGCACCTAAGTTCTTTCTCTGGCCATGTCCCCCCTGCCTGCAGTCCCTCATCGTCGCCTATTCTCAGATGCGGGCCGCCATGTTTGAGGGCAGCAGCCTGGGCAGCGGCCCGCTGCAGCGGCTGCGCTACGAGGCCCGCCCGCGCTTCGTGCTGCTCGGCGCAGGTGGGCCGCCCTGCCGGGACGTGCGCATGCGGCTGGCTGGCAGGCAGGCAGGCAGCCTCGTGACTGGCAGGCAGTGCCTGGGCATCTCAGCACTGTATGCCTGTAAGCCTCCTGCTCTGCGCACGCCGCAACAGAGCAGCCGGCACGCCCGCTCCCCAAGTTCCCCTCTGCCCAACTAGCATGCTGACCTGGACTGCTGCCTGCCACCCTGGCCCTGCAACCCTTGCCCATGCAGTGAGCGCCGACACCGAGCTCTACCTCGCCTGCGACCCGCTCACAGATCAGGGGGAGGCGGCGGCGGTGGCCAGCCGGCTGGGCATGTGGCTCAGCGCACGGCACGACCAGCTCTTCAGCCTGCACTGAATGACCAGGCGGTTTGGGGGCGGCTGCAGGCAGCGCACTGCAGTGACAATGCGACTGCTTGGCACTAGCAACATGCTGCTCATCTTGTGACATTGTAAACTATACTCCTGACAACTCTTTCAAGTTCGCCGTGCAGTGAAGAGGGTGTTGACATCAGCAAGCAGGGCGGAGGGCGGGCAGGGTGGTATCTCACTTCTCTCTGGCAAATGCCTGCCGCAGCCCCACCGGTGTGGAGCAGGGCGGAGGGACGGCGCCACCGCCACCTCACCAGTCCAGCCGTCTCCTCCCTGATTGGCCCATCCCATTTCGCATGCAACTCAACGCAGCTTCGCTGCTGCAGCGGCCCCTCCCCTGCCCTGTGCCCGCCCAGCTCGAGGCGCCCTGCCGGGGTGGGGCAGGGCGGCGGGGCGGCGCCAGAACCGCCTGCGCTGCCGCTGCGCCTGCCGCCTGCCTTTG
>JAPTJF010000703.1:0-19913 GCA_029339195.1 Micractinium sp. NFX-FRZ
CTGGTTGGCCAGCACTTCAGGGGCCTGCGGCAGGGGAGGCAAGCATACACACATGACCTGCGCGACATGATAGATGGCACGACAGATGCCAGCAGCATGCCAGTCATGCAACATGCACTGTTGCCCGGCATGCACTGTTGCCCGGCATGCACTGTTGCCCTGCCGTGCCCTGCCTCCCACCCCACCCCACCCCGGGCCCACCCCAGCCCAGCCCAGCCAGGCCCAGCCCAACCCAACAGGCAGAGTGGCGCACCAGCCACATGGGGTTGGTTGCCCCTCTGTCCTGCAAACGACTCGGCCGGGGCTGCACAATGTGCGAGAGGTTGAAGTCGCAGACCTGCGCGTAGGCAAATCCAAGCGACTTCACTTTGAAACAGTGGCAGCAATGCTAGAGTTGCAGAAACGCGTCAGCCCTTGCATCGTTACGATGCACTGCTGTGCAACTGCTGCCCAGGCAAAAATGGTATGCTTGTTGCAAGTGAGGCTTGTGCCTCGGCACCAAGAGTTATAAGGCCACCGCCGGCCGCCAGCTGTCACGGCGTCTGGCTCACCTTGACCCGCCAGGCCTCGTCCACTAGCTGCAGGCAGTGACGGAAGAGGTTGTCAATGGCGAAGGTAGCAGAGCAAGCTGGCAGTTGCTGGCAATCACGGGAGGGGAAGAGTGGCACGTGCACTCAAGAGCGAGCTTTGGGCGTTGAAATCAGTGTGTTGGACAGCCACCCTTGGAGCATTCCAGCCCTTGATAAGGGGCAGTACTTGCGCGTCCCACTGTGCTCAAAGGCATACACGTGCACGCCACAACCCTGCTGCCATCGGGGTGCACGCCCGCTCACCAGGTTGGGACTTTTGACGTCTCTGTGGATGATGGAGGACAGGTGGAGTTGCAGCAGGCCGCGGGCAGCGTCCAGCGCCTGCACCGAGCACAAGAGGTTTAGGGTTTTAAAGAAAGCTCGAGGGATTCGCATCCTATATCCAATCCGTCCCCCACGTGGATTCAAACCCGACATCAAGCTTTGACTACGGTGTGGATCTATGACAAGGAAAGGGTGGTGTGAACCCTGTCGTAATCCCTGCCTGTATCTTCTTCCTACATATCTGTAGGAAGAAGATACCAACTTCTAGAAACCAACGGTGCATGCGGCAAGCAACAACCAGTGCAGTAGGCAGGATGGTGTCACTCAAAGACCCAACAAAACCCGTCACCAGGCGACGCAAGGCTCAGCCCACCCCCATTCCCCACACTCTCCCCGCAGCGCTGTAAGTCGGGCGCACGATTCTGAGGCGCCGCCGCCACGTCAGCGCCGCAGCCGCCGCCTGCTGCTCCCTTGCCTTGCGCAGAACATCATAGAGCGAACCACGTGCGCAGAACTCTGAGAGGCGTCAGACGGGAGTAAAGGAAAAACAAGGACGACATGTGGAGGGCGATGGAAGATGCAGCCCGTTTGCGGCAAGCAGACCATCGCTTGGAATGAAGAATTCGTGCTGGAGCAGGGACGGGCGGGAGTGGTCGAGCAGGGAAGAGCAGGGCGGCGGGGCAGGGGCAAGACACGCCAGGCCTCCATCAGCAGCAGGCGCCACACACTGTACATGCATTGGGAGCGCCCGAAAGGACGCACAGTGCGTGTTTGAAAATGCCCGCACAGTTTCCAAACGAAATGTGTGCACACACAACACGAAAGCAAGGGAGCAGAGGTGCGCACCCGTGAGGATGCATGGCGGCTGCGTGCAGATGCCCAGGAAGTTGATGAGGTGGGGGTGACGCAACGCTTGCAGAATGGCTGCCTCCTGCTCTCAGCAGTAGTGGGTAAGTGGCATAACGAAAGCAATGTGAGGCAGCGTATGGCAAGAGCCACCGCCATGGATGTGCTCATGGTCGGCCCAATGTGCACCTCTTTCTGTCCCGCCACCCCTACCTGGGGCCACTTCTTGCCCTTCTCGCCCTCTTCCCACTGTCTGCTCCGCCCCGCCACCCCGCTGCTACCCAAACCTCACCCTGTCCCATTGGCCGCCCACACCCCAGCCCACTCACCTCACGCAGATGCTTTTGCACTTCCTCGGGCGGCTGCGCGGCGTCCTGCCCAGCATCTAGGAGCACCTTGACCGCCACGTCTATGGAGCGCCACTGGGCCAGGTACACCCGACCAAACGAGCCGCGCCCAATCTCCCTGCATCGGGGTGCAAAATGCGGGCGCACGCTTCATGGCCAGGGCCGTGGGGAGGGCGCGCACACGTGCCGGGCAAGCCTCGACCAAACAAGCAAGCAAACAAGCAAACAAGCAAGCTCATGTCCGGGTCGGAGCGGACGCGCAACTTGGGTGCCACTTGAACCGGCACAAAGCTGCGCAGCAGCATGCTAACACATTCTATGGAAAAGACACGTTCTATGGAAACGGCACCACCCTCGAGGCAGGCTGGGAGCTTTACCTCTTGAGCTGCAGCTCCTCCCATCCAAACTCCCATTGCAGGACGTCGCGCTGCAGCGAGGCGACGCTGCCGCTGCCGCCATCGCCCAATGGGGCTTGACCCAACTCCCGAGGTAAGCGAGATGGCAGCGGGTCTGGCTTAGGCAGCTGCTCGTCATTGCTGCCTTCGTCTGTAGAGCTGCGTATGCTGGAGCAACGGGGGCAAGGGGAGGAGGGCTGGGAACTGAGCGGGGGAGACGTGGTGCCAGCACTGGAAAGCTTGGGCGAGGACAGCTGGTCAGCATTGCTGCCTGCAGAGCTGAGGAATCTCCATGCAATCTGCAGGGAATCTGCAGGGCACGATGGGGCAGCCTAGGCATGGTGGCAAAGTCGTTGTGTTTGGCCCCTGCATAGCACCGTATTCAAGCAAAAACAAGCAAGCAAACAAGCAGGCGCGCCCTGCCTTCGTTGGCGTTTCTGCAACCCCAAATGCATGATGTGCCCCCCGCAGTTCCCTCCCACATACCTGTGTCTGTGTGGCCCACTTTGGCACGCATTCGCCAGCAGCTGCGGGCCAGTTTCGAGGTTGGACGGCACGCTCTGAGTTGATGTGTTGCCGACACTGAACGAGGGCACTGCCGAGGGCAGCAGCGCCCCGTTGGGGGCAAGCCCCTGTGGCACACTAGTAGACCAAGAACCGCCGACGCTAATGGGAGGGAAGGACAACAGCAGCGGCCGGGCGGGGGCAAGAAGTGCCGGGGGCAGCCCTTGGGTGTGTCCCATGGGCACGCTGGCAAGGGAAACGTCGTCAGTGGTGATGTTGGGTGTCGCAAATGGGGAGGAGGGCGGCTGCACGGCGCCAATGTGGTTGTGGGGCATGTTGGGAGCAGAAGGCTCACTGGAGCTGATGGGGAGCAGGGGGGAGACGCCGGATGATCCCAGCTGGGCAAGAGCGATCTCCTGGCCAACCAAGGCCTCTCGCTCTTCATCTGCATTCGTGTCCTCATAATAAGGATGGGCGGATGTAATGCTACCAATGTCGCGCAATGCAACTCTGCCGTCCACGCCTAAAGTTCCAGGCTCCAGGATCATACCCTCCGCACGTCTGATACTGACGACGCCGGTGCCATGCTGTTTGGCGCGGCGCCGGCTCAGAAATATCACCATCATCATCACAGCCGTAGCTGTCAGCACGCCCGCCGTCACGCCGATAGCGGTGGGCAGAGAGGAAGGCGTGGGAGGAGGGGGACGTGCCGTCAATGCGCTTAATGGCACCGGCAGCGGGGTAGCATAAGTGTCCGTATTGGGGCGCACCACCTCTGTGGCATATATCTGGAAGGTGTCACTAGGGGTCCCGCTGCCTAGCTGTCCAAAGGTGTTGTTCCCTGACAGGGGGAAAAAAAGGCACGAAGCAGGCAAGCAGTGGCCTAGAGCTGGCCAGTGATGTGTTCGTTTTACGGGCCATGTGCATGTCACATGGAAGGCAGGCAGGGCAGCGAAGAGTGTGGCAGGCATGTGCATGTGGGCATGCAGATAACCGGGCCCAGCCGCACCAAGGCAATAGATGTAGCCTGTCTCCTCGTGTTGGGCGCATAGGAAGGAGTCGCCTGCTTGCAGCAGGCGTGTGAGCTTTGCATTCCGCCCCTGGAGCACGTCCAAGTCAGCGAGGGACAACACTGCAACTTGAGGCAGGCGCTCCACCCGCTGTGGCAAGGTCCAAGTGGCGTTGCCGGAGGTGGCTGTCCAGCACTCCACTGCAGGCAAGAGGTGAAGGCACGAGTGAGCGGCAGTGTTGACTGCTCAATGAGCCACGATCAGGTGGGAAGTTCTCTATGCCCATTGCAAGTTACCACCAACCGTAGCCAGTCAAGCGATTGACGCCGCAGGCCATGAGTGTTGTTCCGTTGCCACTTTGGTCCACAAAGAAGGGTGCCGACACCTCATCATACTGGCTGCCTCCCGGCACAGGCTGCGGGCCCAATCGACCTTCACTAATGTCACTGAATGCGTCGCCCCAACAGTAGGCTGCGAGAGGGTGGGCGGTGCAGCAGCAAGCATGAGGATAGTTCAGCAACGTGGCGGAGGCCACATGCCATGCAAGCAACCCTTACACCAAAAGCAAGGCATCACAACGCAATGCAGCACAGCACGCCAATCTGACCTCCCTAGCTTGGCCCAATTCACCTGAACTATGGTAGTCGTTTGATGTAAAGTCAGAGGTGTCATTATAGATCAGAGTATGTGTGCCTAGGGCACAACAAGCAGTCTGCCCGCAAGACGGTTGCATCCACCAAAAATCGTCTTGTTCAGCACCCGCATCTTTCTTTAGTGCCGAGATGTGTGCCTCAACAGCGAGCATGTCCACCTCCACGGGAAGGGGCGCATAGCCAAAGTTACTGGGCGGCTGGGCGGTTGAAAGGGTGGTCCAATTGGTGCCCAGCTGCAAATGGTTGTTGGCACCCCAACATTTCATGCCTCCAAACCCTGGAGCAATCATGTCAGTGCAACAACCAAATCCGTCTCCAATGGAAAGGACTTCGCAGTAGAACCCGCCACCTGCCACCATGCGAGGGCGGCGCTCGATGAGCCCAGTAGTCCCATTGCCGAGGGCGCCATAGGTGTCAAGGCCCCAACACACGTGTGGCGGGGGATCCCCCTCCTCCCAATTGGCCCTGCCACTTGCGCATGCGGTGCTTGGGCCGACAGCAATATGGTTGTATTCAACAACAAAGGTGTACCCCGAGATGTTGCTTGCAACCAGCGAGGTGAGTGCAATGGGTGTGGTGGTGAAGTTGGCGGTGCTTTCTGTGCCAAACAAGCCATTTCGGCCAGAGCCCCAACAATATATGCCAGGCGTGGTTGCCGTGGCGCAGATGGCGCCGCCAGCCGCAATAGAAAAGGTCTTCCAATTCAAAACGCTGACGACGGGGTGGGGCGTAGGAAAAGCGTGCATCGCCCCGACCTCATCGGGCAGCTGGCCCCAGCACCAGACATCGCCAGTGGCGTTGAAGGCACACATGCCGTTGGCGCCGGGCCCCGTGGGCTGCAGCCCCAAGGCACGCCAGGAGACAGCCCTAATCCTGGATGCGTCGGAGGGACAAGGCGGGGCTGTGAGCTGTCCCGGGCCCGACTCTAGGAGACCAACAATGTTATCTAGCCCAGCAGGCACTGCTCCACACAAACGATTTCCATACAATACAATCTTGTGAATGCTAGCAAAAGAGATCTTCCAGCCCCAGTTCACGGGGATAGATCCTGTGAAAGCATTGAGCTCTAAACTCAATGTCTCCAGCGTTTGAAACCCCCCTTCAGCACCCCATTCGGGGGGAAGGGGGCCCGTCAAAGAATTGTTTCCAAGGTAGCTGCAGTGGCAAGAGGCGGCACTGTTAATGGGCAGCAGCTTGAGTGTTGAACAATCGGAATGCCCCCCGCCTGCTGCCCCCATTAATGGAAATGCACCGCCCACCCCCTACATGGACTTCAGTTTGGAGAATGCTCCATCAGCTGTTGCCCAATAGAGAGGCAATGTGCCTGCAGGGCACGTGAGGCGAAATGGGGGGTGGGCAGCAACGGCAGTTCGGCTACCCTCAGATGCCCGCCAGCCAGCATTGCACATGAGTAGGCATGCCCACGATCCAAAACAATGCTTCGGCTACATTGAACAGGATGAAACCATGCAAACTGCCCACTCCCTGTAAGGCCGCCGCGCCTGGATTTTTTGTTTTGGCAACCCTCCCTCCTCCCTTTTTTGGCTAAAAGAGAGGCGGATATGAAAAAAACAAAATGTGGCCGAAAAGCCACGCTGGAGCATGCTGGAGGCACGTGGCAGCCTGCTGATGCCCTAGGAAGTCCACCGGAGGCCACGGGAGGCCGCACAGCAATTTGTGTGAACCCCTTCGACCTCTTCCGGACCAAAAGCAGCTGCATGCGGTCATGTCGAGCGAGTGGCTTTGTGAAGCGTTCCACAAAGGCGCTGCTCGGCGCCGAATCGTGAGTGCGGATTACCACACCCGCATAGGCGTTCTAGGTGCCGGTGCCGGCAGCAGGTTGATGCCGAGCGATTGAGGGCTGCCTCTGCAATCAGCAAGGCACAGGTTTTCATAGCCCTCACAATTTCGGTGTCAGGAAGCTGGCAGGGAGCGATGACAGTTTGATTGCAGCAGCAACCTGCTGGTCATGCATGTCAGGTCTGTGCTCAGGTCGGTAGCGGCAGTAGCGAGGCAGGGTGCCTGCCGGCCGCATTTGAGCCCAATGAGTACAACGGCGAGGCAGCCAAGGTTTGCAAGAAGGCGGTGGCAAAGGCAGTGAACGTAGCAAAGACTAGAAAGCGCAGCAGCAGCAGCAGCTGGGCGTGCATGTGGTGCGCACTGGTGGGGGCCGGGGCCGTGTCCGGGACGCGTCCACTGACGCGGCCAGGCATATCCGGGTCTCAAGCTGCACCAGCCATGAACCAGCGGCCAGTGGAGCAGCAGCAGTACGAAGCTGCAATATAAGCATGCAGCAGCTTGGCGAACCCCAGTTTGCACCAGCCTGTGAGCTGCCCTCAGCAAGCAGTTGAGGCGGCATGGGCCACACGGGCGGTGCCTGGCGCCAGCAGCACTAGCACCAGGAAACTGGCCACAGGCTTAAACTTGCCGAAGCACATGCCCTGAGCACCCCCCCATCACCTATGCACCTCCTGAAGGGATGCATGGGCCACCACACGCGTTTCAGGGGGCTTTCAGGGTGTGGGATTAGCTTTTTCAGCTTTTTCGTACGATCTTACTTTTTACTATCAAAGCCTCCCTCCCTCCTCTCTTTTCTGAAAGTTTGAGTTGCCAAAACAAAAGATCCAGGCGCAGCGGCCTAACAAATGAGCACCACAGTAAATCCTGTGTGTCTTGTTACTTTGTGTGCAACATCACACCTGTTAGTTGGTTCCCTTCAAGGTTGAGATCCGTCAGCTTTGGAAACCAACCAGTCTGACACCAAGCGGAGGGCACAGTGCCTGTGGGCAGCAACAATTAGGGCAAACAGCAGTAGGTCAGCATCGCAAGTGGGCGGAAGCATTGCTGCATTCCAACCCACACTTCTTCTGTTCATCCCACCTGTGAAGTGGTTGTTTGAAAGCTGGAGGTCTTCCAGCTTTGGAAAGCTGCCGGGCTGCCCCCAAAACGAAGGCAAAGTGCCTGTGGGAGGCGGCAACGACCACGAGAAACAGAACTGAGTTGGTGGAAAGAAGGCGGAACGCCATCACGGCACCTACCTAGCTGCGCCTCCACCTCCTCTCTCCCCTGCCCACCCAACCTGTCAATTGGTTGCCATCAAGGAAGAGAAGCCCCAGCTGCGCGAAGCTGCCATTTCGCACCCAGGCGGAAGGCAAAGTGCCTGCGGGTAGCAACGACTAAGAGCAACATGGTGGGTCAACAGAATCAATGGGCGGCGGCTTGCAACGCTGTTCAAGTCATCTGCCTAGCCGCACCCCCAACCCCCATTCCTCGTTGCCCATCATACCTATGAGTTGATTGGCAGAAAGGTTGAGATTACCAAGTTGTGGAAAGCTATCCGCCTGCCCCCAGACAGGAGGTAAGGTGCCTGCGAGTGCATGTCCAAGTGGGACGGGAGCAGGTCGGCAGAAAAGGCTGGTACGCATTTCAAAGCTGCCCACATCATCGGCGCTGCCGCACACCCAAGCCCTGCTGCCATGGCAACCATGCCCATCCAACCTGTGAGTTTATTGGCCCCGAGTTTGAGAATAATCAGCTCTGGGAAGTTGCCAGGCCGTGCCCAGGCGAAAGGCAAAGTGCCTGCAGTACCAGCGGCTGGGAGGAACAGGAGTGGGTTCGCAGCAAAGTGGGCGGTGCAGTTCAAAGGTGTCGACATAATCTGCTTGCCTCCCCTCCCAGCCCCCACCTCCCCAAGCCCCCCAGACCATCCACCTGTGAGTTGGTTGCCAGAAAGGTAAAGACGGACCAGCTGTGGGAAGCTATGGTCCTGCCCCCAGGCGGAGGGCAGAGTGCCTGCAGGCAGGCAACAACCAAGAGGAATGGGAGTGGGCCGCAATGAGGAGACATTACACACACAGATGCGTTTGCCCACCACCACCACCGCCCGATATGAGTCGTTATACAACCACACCCCGCCATCCCCTGTTGGAACCCCCTCCCCAACCATGCTACCTGTGAGCTGATTGCCGTCAAGGTAAGCAAGCTCCAGCTGGGGGAACCCGCCAGCCTGACCCCACTCTTGGGGTAACGCGCCAGACACCAAATGGTTTGAAAGGTCAAGAATCTGCAGGGAAGGCAAGTCGGACAGCTCCGGTGCCAGTGTGCCCTGCACTGGAAAGCGGCATTTTTCACGTATGCACGTGCTTGGAACCAGGTCGCATATCATGCTGTTGTCCAGGCATGGGAGATCTCTGCAGGAGAACAAGGTGAGTTGGCGGAAGAGGGGTTAGACGGCAGTTGCAGAGAGCTAAAATCCAGCCCCAGGGCGAAGCATACACATTGATAAGAGGCCTCAGAGTGCCAATTGCAACTTACAGCCCAGTGACGCTGCCGTTTGTGCAGGTGACCCCTGCCCAGCCTGCCTCGTGCTCGCCGCACGGGTCGGTGCCGTTCTGCCAGCCAATCAGGCCGTTGGCAGTGAGGTACTGCTCCCAGTTTGTGAGGGCATCCCGCTGCGCCAGCAGCGCGTTCACTGCAGAGGGGAAGCAGTGGAGTGCAGATGCCTTCATACGTATACGCGCCCACAGCAGGCAGGCAGGCAGCCGCTCGGCTCACCTTCGGCCTGCGAGGCGGCGGCAGCGCGGCCCGCCGCCAAGGCCAGCCAGAGGAGGGTAACGACTGCCAGAAGGGCTCGCATGCCACAGCGCGGCACGGTGATCAAATTATATACACCTGCAAACCGGTCATGCTTGGTGGAGTTAGATTCTGGGCGCAGGCAGCGCACTCCGAAGGCCTGCAAGGCAGTGCGCCGCTAAGCAGTGGCGGGCTGGCGCCAGGTCCAGAATGGGTGCGGGAACCGCGGCGCAGACCAAGGGCGCTGCGCCTCTTACCTCCGGCAGCTGGCCGCCGTGCCGATCACTCTACAAGCGCACCGCCAGGCGCCCAGGCCCAAGTCGCGGCCGTCCGGAGGCAGGGCCGCAAGGCCTTCAGGCTCCTGCGTGCCGCTGCAATCGTGACACGCCCTGATAATACTTCCCAGACGGTGCGGGGGGGAGTTTCGGCATGCCTGGGGTGGTTGCCTTCTGGCGGGACAACTGAGGGGTGTACTGCTGCAGCCTGCTGCCAAGCATGCAGGCGTGGGACCCAATGCCACCTCCTCTACACCCTGTTGGTTTCTATGCCAGAGGGCTTGAGAGGCTGGTGCACGCAACCTCAAGTCGTGATTTCTTAATGCTCTGAGATAATGAACTGCCTGCCCTCGACCCCCCTTTGCCAGTGTGCGCGGTGTGCCGCCCCGCCTCGCCAACGCCGCAAGCGCCAGCAACCTCTGCCTCATGCTGCAAGGAGGGTGGCAGCTGCTCCGGGGCGGGTGAGGAAGCAGTTTCGGGACAACGTGCATGGGTGCTGTTGTGCCCCTCTGCTGTTTCAGATGCGCACATGAACACCAAACAAGGCACACAGGACCACAAGGTACACTGAGCCCAGGGTCTGCTCAGCATCCGCATTCTGACCTGCACAGCCTCGGTGCGGCTATCAGGCAAGTACACGACTGACTGCTGCTGCACACAAATTCCCAGGCTTGAGCAGTAGGCACGGTTGAGCCGGTGCATTTGTCGACCGGTGGCGGCGCCTCCGCCACGCTGGCGGCAGGGCTGTGGCCAGTGGAATCGGCTGCTCTGCGGCCGCTGTCGCTGCTCACAGCGCAGCCATGGAGCTCGACCTGAAGTTCTCAGATGACGCGGAAACCTCTCCCTACGGCAGGGAACTCACGCGGCTCACGGGGGAGCGGCCTGTGGCTTCGTTCGAAGTAGAGACCGCGGAACACCTGCCGCGAGGTGCGGCGTGCTGTCACCATCCGCCGCCCATCCGCTGCGGCCGGCCGGCCGCCGCCGCCGCCGCTGCTTCCCGCTGCCGCCGCTGCCGCCGCACGCCGCACCTGGCAGGAAAGCACGTGGACGTTCCAACTTCTGCCTTGCTTGGGTGCACCAATCTGTTGCACGCCACTCCTGAGTGTTCCCCAGCCGCCAGCAGCCAGCCAGATGCTTGGCCCAGCAGCCAGCCAGCTTGTGGCGCCAATCATACCCTCGCTGCGGCGGCACAGCCACTACAAGCGTGACCGCCCTCTGCAACCGCTCCTCCCCGCCTCCAGCGCTCCTCACGCCTCCCAACCCCCGCCTGCTACAGCCAGCTGGCACCATGCCGCCTTCCACACCGTGACGGCCGTCGTGGGCGCTGGAGTGCTGGGCCTGCCGCACGCCTTCTCGTTCCTTGGCTGGTGAGAGCAGGGCACTCGTGCCCACTGTGCGGCGTGCGGAATGTGTCATTACAGGGTCGTATGGCGCACCAGAAGGCGCAGTACGCAGCGCCTGGGCAGGACGCGGCAGCACCCATACAGTACGGGGTGCCCCGCCGGCGCCGCCGCTGCCCGTCGGCGTCGCCGCCCTGCGCCCCACCCCGCACCGGCCGCCCCGCCCCCCGCCTGTTACGCAGGCCCGCCGGCCTGCTGCTGCTCACGGTGCTGTGCGGGTTCAGCATCTACACGAGCTACCTGCTGGCGGCGCTGCATGAGGCGCCCAATGGCGAGCGGCTCAACACGTATCGGGAGATGGGGGAGGCGATATTGGGTGAGCTGGCGGGTGGGTCTCGGAGGGTGGGCCCCAGCAGGTCACAGAAGAGACAAGTTGTTTGTGGTTGCAAGGGCACCGTGGTTTGTGGCTGCGTGTTACCGTGGCGTCCCATCGGTTGTGCATGTCGCAGGCCCCGCAGGGGCCGGCTGCCAGTGGCCAGCATGCAGCACCCACCTTGATGATGGGGCCCAGCAAGGCATCCATGTTGCTCCACGCTTCTCCCTGCACCCTCTTCATCCCCTCCCCGCCCGCCACAGGCCCCCGCAAGGGCCGGCTGCTGGTGGCGGGCGTGCAATACACCCTGATGGTGGGCCTGTGCATCACGTACAGCGTCACAGCGGGGCAGAGCCTCAAGGGCATGGCCAGCGACCAGTGCAGCGGCAAGGATTGCCAGGAGGTGAGCGGGCACTGGCCGGCGTGTGGGCTGCCAGGGGTTAGAGTGCAGGGATTGGGCGCTGGCGAGAGTGTGAGAGAGGGTGTGAGACACCCTTTGGCGCTTGCGAGGGAGCTTGTGAGGGCGTGGGCTGCCAGGGGGTACAGTGCATGGAGTGGAGGCGCAGCGCTGGCGGCTGGCACTGGCAGGTGGCCGGGCGGAGCGGCCCACGCTGCGCTGCGCTGCTGACCTGGGCTGCTGCTGCACGCTGCGCTGTGCTGCGCTGTGCCGACCACGCCGTGCTGCCCGGGCTGCGCCACGCCTGCAGGGCATCAGCGGCTGGATCGTGCTGTTTGGCGGCGTGCAGCTGCTGCTGAGCCAGGTGCCAGACTTCCACTCGCTCTGGTGAGGCATGCCCGGGCACGCTCGTGTGGTTGTGTGCTTTGTAGCAGCTGCAAGCCAGCTGTGCGTGCAGCGGGGGGGATGGCGAGCAAGGCGGGGTCTTGGTGGCCGAGGCCGGCTTGTGTGCCGCCATGTGGCAGCTCGTCTGCAGTGTGGCGCCGCTGTGCAGGGGAGTGGCGGTCGCTGTGAATAAATGGTGCACGCCGCATACCCGGGGGCTGCTTGCAGCGCGCCGGCTTGAGCTGCCCCTTTGTTCTTCTGCCTTCGCTGGCCCATCCAAGCTGGCTGTCCCAGCCATGTGCCCTCTCGATTTGCATGCCATTGCTTGGCACGGTGCCCCAATTGAGCAATGAGCGTGGTGTGCGCCTCTCACGACACCTGTCCGTCACTCACCTGCCTCCCCTTCCCTGCCCACTTCTACCTGCCCTTCTCAAAACTTCTGCCCCTACCACCCCCACCTGCCCCTCCCCTTCCCTCTCTGCCAGGTGGATCTCCCTGCTGTGCGCCCTCATGAGCTGCATGCTGTGGTTTCGTAGGCTCCCCCTGGCAGAGTGATCAACGAGCATGGCCCGCGCCTCTTACACCTCCTGCCCCCCCTTCACCTTCCCCTTGTCCCTGCCAGGTGGATCTCCCTGCTGGGAGCGCTCATGAGCTGCGGCTACTGCGGCATCGCCATCGTGATGAGCATAGTGAGCGCACGGGGCAACCCGGCCCCCAGCTATTCGCAGGCGCACCTCTCCAAGGCGGACTTCGTGTTTGGGGTGTTCAACGCGCTTGGGGGCGTGGCATTCACGTTTGGAGGTGGGCGAGGGGAGGGGAGCGGGGAGGGGGAGCGGGGAGGTGGGAGGGGATCCGAGGGGTGGGGAGCTCGCATCTGGAGGCATGGCCTACGCGTTTGGAGGTGGGCGTGGGGAGGGGAAGGGGAGGAGGGAGGGGCGCGGAGCTCGCATTTTGGGGGCGTGCCCTTCACCTGTGGAGGAGGGCGAGGGGAGTGGGGAGGGGAGGGGCGTGCGCATGTGGGGGGCCGGTGGCCTTCACATGTGCAGGGCAGGGCGGGGAGTGGCGCTCACGTTGGGTGGTGAGAAGCAGGCGGATGCTTGTGTGGGGCTACTCCTTACTGCACTCCTCATAATCTGGCCTTCATTTTGGGCGCGTGCCTCCTCGCCTCCCGGCCGACCCGTCACCCCCATGCCCCTCGCACCCTGCCCCTGCCCCACACCCCTGCATCTGCCCTCCATCCCCCCCACCCGCAGGCCAGGCGGTTTTGCCCGAAATCCAGGCCACTCTGGCACGGCCGCCAGCCACGTTGCAGACTATGATGCGAGGGGTGGCCATCTCCTATGTTGTGGTCATTCTTGCCTACTTTGGGGTGGCGGTGACTGGGTACGCAGCATTCGGGGCCGGCGTCAGCTCAGGTGCGGGGCAGGCAGCGGGGGGTGCGGGGCGAGGCGGGGCAACGTGTGCTGCCATGGGGCGTCGCGTAATGCGGCACAGTGCGGCGTGCCTTTGCAAGGCGGGCTGCGCCCACGACGCCTCTTGCCTGCCTACATGCCTGCCCGCCTGCTTGCCCGCCGCCTGCCTGCCTGCCCGCCCGCACGCCTGCCTGCCCGCCCGCACGCCTGCCCGCCCGCCCGCCACCCGCCCGTCCGCCCGCATGTTCAGGAAGGACAACGCGTCATGCTGCTCCCACCCGCTGCAGACGTGCTCCTGAGCATCACGGAGCCATCGGGCGTGATGGCGGCTGCCAACTTGATGGTGGTGCTGCACGTGGCAGCAGCCTGGCAGGTGGGCACTGCCGGGGGGGCAGGTTGGGCGTGTGCGCTTTGCACGTAGGGGCAGCCGGGAAGCTAAGTTCCCTGCATCCATGCAGGACGCTGTGCTGTGCACATTCTGTGCTGCCCTGCAACTGCTGCCATCCCCTGCTGCTGCCAAGGCCTCTTTTGTTTTCAGTGCCAATGGGGTGTGGTGCTGCATGCGGCGGCAGCCTGGCAGCTGCGGCTGTACGCCCATGCGCTACTCTGCGTGCTGCCAACGCCAGTCCCACCGCCGCTGCTGCCACTGCCTCCAATGCCTGCCGCCGCTGCTGCCGCTGCTGCCACTGCCTGCCACTGCCTGCCGCCGCTGCCGCCTCTACTGCCGGCGCCGCCGCTGCGCCTGGCACTCCGGCTGTCCGGCACCGGTTGCACACACCCACACTGCATGCTCCCTGCTCCATCATGTCAATCCCTGCCCAGCACCCCCCCCACCCTGCTTCCTCCACCCACCCAACCTAAACCCCAGGTCTTTGCCATGCCCATCTTTGACGCCGCCGAGACGGCGGTTCGCCGCGCGATGCGCAACCCGCCGCGCGCCCTCACGCTGCGCCTGCTGCTGCGCTCCGCCTACGTGGCAGGCGTCACCCTGGTGGCCTGCCTGCTGCCCTTCTTCGGCGAGCTGATGTGAGTGCCTGCTGCCCTCCCTCGGCAAGCTGGTGTGAGTGCGTGTGCCGTGGCCATGAGCTTGTCGATGACCCCGCTCTACCTATTGTAGCAGGATGCATGTGCTGCTGCCCTTCCTGCCCTTCTTCGGCGAGCTCTTGTGGGTGCCCTCCTCGGAATCCGCCGTCACATGAAACCAAGCTGTCTGACCTGCCGCTCGCCATGCTCTCTGTTGGAGCCGACTACAAGCCATCCACCATTTCAAATGCATGCCACCAGCCCGCCTCGATGCGCCACACTCAGATCCTCCTCCCAGCCTTCTGCCCATCACCTGCGCCCCGCTGCCCCGTCCCCCATCACCTGTCCTGCACCTCCCTTCAACTGCCCCTCGCCCTCTCCTAGCTGCGCCCTTGCCTTTTCCCAACTGCGGCCTGCAGGAGCCTGGCACTGTCCAGTGGCCCCATGCCCACCACCGGCCGCCGTGCTGCCGCCCCAGTCACCCTGCCTGCCACCTTCACCCTGCCCCCGCCCCCAACTGCGCCGCTTGCCCTGCAGGGGCCTGATCTCCTCCATCGGCCTCATGCCCATCACCTTCATCCTGCCCCCAATCATGTGGATCCGGGCGCGGCGCCCCGTCGGCGCTGAGCTGGCGCTCAACGTCACCATCGCCGTCGTCTGCGGCATCATCGCCCTGCTCTCGTTCGTAGGCAGCGCACGCAACCTGGCGGTCCTGGCGAGCGATTTCAACGTATGGGCGGATTGAGCGGCGTGCCTGCGTCCCCCGCCGCCTGCAATGAGCAGCATGAAGCTGCGCTGCCTGCTGTGAAGACCTAGGGCGGGCCCCAGCGTGTGCGCTGGTACGGATCGCGCGTGCCGCCCGCGTGCCAACCCTATTCTGTCATTGTATTCGAAATGTACCTGAAAATCGAACTGCCAATTTTATGCAACCCTGTCTTCGTGTCCCCGCTCTCACCTGACACTGCCCCCGCTGCTCCGTTCCGTGCATCACTGCTCCTCCCCCCGCTCACCCTCAACGCGGTAAGCCCTGCCAATGCCAGCACTGCAACCAAGCAACTCTGAAACACAGTGAGATCAAGCATTTACGTAAGGTTTAGTAGTTCTTGAAGGCGCAGGTGCGAGCCTCTGCGAGGCGACCTGGGATCCAGTCGTGTGTTGCCACTGCTGCACAAAGCCTGACCGGGCGGGCGCCCTGCGGCGGCGGCGGGTGGGGTGGGGTGGCCACCCTCCAGTGTTCCGCCTACACCCCGCCCTGCCGCACTGCAATTTGTTTCAAGAACGAGGTCTCCAGTCTGAATAGCGTGTGCATGGGCGGCATGCGCAGGGAGACGTGAATGTGTCTCAAGCGGGGACGGCCCGTGCCACCGCACGACAGCAGGCGCCACCCCAGCGAGGCAAAGCATCCCGGCCCCCCCTAGCCATTGCCCGCAACGGCAGCCGGCCCTCATACCTCCAGAGCACACAGCCCAGCTCCCCTGGCAATTGGGCCACACGCAGGACACCGCAGAGCTGCAGCGCTGGTAGAGGCCTACAAAGTTCTTGAGCTGTTGTGAACCAATCACCCGGGGAGCGAGCCTCCCAGGTAGGCGCAGGGCGGCTCTGGTCCGGCCAGGCCGCGGGACAACCCGCCTTCCGCCCGCCGTATGGCTCACTACCCCTCATTTCTGGCCATGCAGGCTCCATGATGCGTCGCCCCGGGGCTCCGGCAGCTCTGCGGGCGGGGCTGTGCATCGTACTACTGTCACTGGCAGCTTCGCCCGTCGCCGCCGCTGCCGCGACAACTACTGGTGCGCAGCCGGCTGCCGTGACCCCGCGGCTGCCCCCAGTGCAGGAGCCGCCGCTGCGCCTCGTCTTTATTCAGTCCCCTTGCACCCCCAGCTGCCCTGGCCCCCTCTCATAGGCTTCTGAACAATGGACCTGTGCAACTGTGCAAGGACAGCGCCCCCCTGGGGTCCGCGACACATCACACTGTCCATCAAAGCTTCCGCTTTGCCTCCCTGCTTCCCACGTCCCTGCACCCCGCTCTTCTCGCCGCCTTACAGGGTGCTACAAAGTGGAGATGGATGCCGGCCTGGCTGAGGACAGCGTGTTCGGTCCCAACTGGGCGCCCGCCATCGCCAGCGGGGCGTCGTACCGCACCGACCAGGGCAGTACGCTCAAGGTCGCCACGCCAGCAGACTGCTGCAAGGCGTGCACCGCCACCATGGGCTGCACCATTTGGCGCTGGGCGGGCAAGGGGAAGGCAGCCACTTGCACCTTGGGGACCAAGCGAGATGGGCCCGTCACCCCCGGGGTGCCCTCCTCCCTCAGTGGGGAGATGTATTTTGCTTACTCGCCGGCAGAGATCTTTTTCAGCGCCGACCGCGTCGTCCAGCTGGGCTCGCAGATCGGATACCCGGCGGCAGGTGGGTGGGCAGGAGGGAGGGGGCAGGGAGGGGCAGACAGGGGCATGTGGGTGGGGAGGGGCCAGGGAGGGGCAGACAGGGGCATGTGAGTGAGGAGGGGGCAGGGTTGGGCCGGCTTGAGGGGCGGAGGAGCAGGTCGTGTGCTGGGTCGAGGTGATGTGCTGCTGCAAGCGCTGCTGCCGGTTCCGCTGCTGCTGGTGCCGCCGCTACTGGTGCTTGTGCTGGTGTTGCCGTTGCTGGTGCTTGCTGCCTCCCCAGGGATCCCACCCCCGCCCCTCCCTTGCACCTGCCAAACACGGGTACCGTTTCCCACCCACCCCCTACTCATGCAGCCTACTGGCCGCGCGACGCCCCCGCCGCCTCCACCCTCGCCTACCTCACCGCCCTCCCGCCCTCCACCCAGTTTGCCACCGTCCCCAAGGCAGCCGACTACAAGGCCTGCGCCGCCGCCTGCCTGGCGCAGCCGACCAAGTGCACAGGGTGGACTTGGCGACGGTTCAGGGACAGGTTCAGCAAGCCAGTTTTAGAGCCGGGGTGCTCGCTGCACAGGGGGCCGGCCGATGCAAGCACGCGCATCCGGGACCTCGGCGCCATGAGCGGCTGGGTCAGCAAGACGAGTGAGCGGGGGGCGTGCAGGCGGCTGCGGTTTGGGGGCTGCTTCCGGGCTGGATGGGGGGTGACGGGGGGGGGGCTGGCTGCGGAAATGGCGTGGAAGCAGGCTGGCTGGCTGGGAGGCACGCTTGGCACATGCATGGCAGGCTTGCGGGCAGGCTGGCAGGCAGGCAGTAAGGCAGGCGGGCTGGCAAAGCAAATTCTCGGGGCTGGCCGCCCTCGCTGCCCCCGCCCCTCTGCCTCCCTGCGCTCACCCATGCTCACCGCCTGCCCACTTCGATGATCTGCAGATGCCACCGGGGCCGCGCCCACCGTTCCCAGTGAGTTGCATGCCGCCGGGCAACTGCCTCTTGCTACAGCTGATATTGCTGCTGGCATGGCGTGGCAGTTATGCGCGCCAGCCCCACTCCCTCCTGTGGTTTGCTGGGCTGCTGGGCAGTTGTTCTGCACCCCTCTGCCTTGCATGCGGCTGCCTGTTGCGTCCCTCACAAACAAGTCCCTGCCCCCCATGTATCCCTCATCCCTTACCCATCCACTCTTTCCCCCGTGCCCCCTGCCGTGTGCAGCCTGCCGCAAGGCCCTGTCGGCGCTGCCCATCCTGGCACAGCCCTGCGGCTCCAGCAAAGTGCTGGCCACTGTGCCCAAGTGTGGCACTGTGATCATGTCGCCTCAGTCCCGCTGGCGCAGCTCGTGCTTCAAAGCAGGAGTGGATGAGCGCTGCTACGCAGAGGTGCGTGGGGTGGGGGTCTGCTGCTGTCCCAGTGCCACGCAGGTGCTTTATTATCAACCTTGCTGCCGGCAGTGTGCTGCAGCAAATACCTGTGTGACCACGCCACAGACAGAAAGCATCTGCTGCCACCACTGCTGCCACGCAGGTGCTCTACATCAACCCCGCTGCTGGCAGCGTGCTGGAGCCCAACGCCTTTGTGCGCGGGTGGATGCCGACCAACAACTGCCGGAACGGTCCCGCGGGCACGCCAGTGTTCACCTCCGCCTGCGAGGCATCATCCAAGGAGTGCCCAGGTTAGCAGAGTGTCCAGCTTTGGGAATTGGTTTACCTTTCATCTCTCGAACTCCCTGGGCGAGAGGGCAGGGGTAATTGAGAGCGCAGGCGCCCTCCAGGGAGTGCCAGGTCAGCAGCGCCCCAGCTGTGGGGCATGCGCTTCAGGGGGGTGAACTCCTGGGCGAGGAGGGCAGGGGGAGGTTGAGAGCGGATGCACCCTCCAGGGAGTGCCCAGGCGGGCGGCCCAGCTCAAGTCGGATTGGGTTGAAGCCCCAGGCAGGGCCGCAGCCGGGGGATGCCGCAGCGCCCGCCTGCTTGCGACTCACAAACGGGGCGGCGGTGTGCAGGTGGAGTCTGAAGAAAGCGTGGCTCATTTCCCACATTTGCCCTGCCAGAGGGAGATCAGCAGGCACCACCGGCAGTCCACACAAAGCAACAGCCCGCACATGGGTCAGCCCATGTCCCACCCTCACCTGCACGTGCCCCCACCCACCCACACACACACGCGCGCCTCCTGCCCCCCGCAGCCAAGTTTATGCCCCGCTTCGTGCACAGCTTTGCGCAGCCGCGCCAGGTGTACACGACGCCCTGCACCGCTGGCGCCAAGCTGGCGGCCACCATCCCGCCCTGCACCGCCTTCCAATACCAGGAGGGCAGCATGCAGCCCGCCGCCTGTCCCCAGGACGCAACAAAGTGCTTTGGCAGGGTCATGTGAGTGTGAGAAATTTGAGAGTGCATGTTTTTGGTGGCCAGCCATGCACCTTGGCACGGTGTCACCCCCCAGCACACTCGCCTGTGCCAACGGCTTCAAGCCTCCCGGCCGCGTGCTGCCGCCCACCCCCACCCTCCCACCTTGTGCCCCTTGTCCCCCTCTGCCACGCTCCCCCTCGCAGGACCGCAAAGGGCGCCTTGGGATGGATTGTGCTGAGCAGCCGGCCCTTTGGCGGTACCGCCGTGTGCCCCCGCCCCCAGTCGTTTGGCGGGCGGTCAGGATATTCCGCCGACGTCAACGGCCCCACCACCCCGCAGCGCTGCGCCGCCCAGCCTGCAACCTTGACGCGGTACTACAAGTACGAAACCTTGGACGAAGCCCCCGAGCTGCTGAGGTTGTACAGCCAGCCCTCGCTGGGCAGCAAGGCCCTGGCGCAGCTCAGCCCCTGCGCCAGCCTGGCGGTACTGCCCGGCAGCGAGCGCGGTACCGACGGCAAGGTGCCCACGCTGCACTGCTGGATCGCGGCCAGGTTTGCCGGCAAGAGCGGGTGGGTGGTGGCCACCGAAGGCACCAACCCGGCAGCCCCCTGTGCAGACTTTTCAGAGGGGTACCTCGTTTCCCAGCTGCCCCTAGACTGCGCCCAGCCGCCGCCCATGCCGCCCTCGCCGCCCCTCCCGCCGTGGCCGCCCTCGCCACCGCAGCCGCCCCAGCCGCCATCGCCACCGCCTCTGGTAAAGATTCTCCCCGCTGTGCCGCACCCGCCGCCCCGCCACGGCGCCTTCAGGATCTTGTGCTG
>JAPTJF010000704.1:0-19889 GCA_029339195.1 Micractinium sp. NFX-FRZ
CTCTCCGCACCCGCTTTGCCGACCTCTTTGATCCAGTACCCGCAGACCTGCATTTGTTCATGCAACAGCATGTGCCCTGCCTGGCCTCTTTTGCTGCCGCATGCCGCCAAGAGTGGCAAACCGCATCTGCCGTTGACAACTCCGCGCTCCCTGTACCACCCATCACCCCCTGAGACCCCCCTCCCCACCACCCACCCCCCACCGCACCCCCTCCCCCACCTCCCCCCACCCTCACATCAGTCCCGTAAAAAACGCAACTCATATGTACAGCAAACTCTCCCTACCCCTGTTTATGCATCTTTTCCCCCCAGCCCAAGCTGCCTCTTGGGGGTCTGTATCGCAAGTTTCGTTGCGGAGAAACAGACTGTAAACACAAACAAGCATCCGGGAGGATGCTGGAAATGGGAAGTTTAGCTACGGGCATGCGGCGCTGCAGCAGCGCCTGTATCGCCTGGCAGCAGGCTGCCCATAATCAGGCCACACGAATGGGTGCTGCCTGCGGCGCCGCAAAGCGCGGCTCCAGCCGCTCCCTAAGCCGTCCCATCTGGCGCAGACCCGCCTGCACCGTCAGGCCGCGGCCGCCGGACAGCGCGGAGTCGACGTCCACTGGCCCTGCGCCTGCTGCGGTGGCCGCGAGCGCCGCCGGCGGCGGGCTGCTGACGGCCGCAGTGCTCACCGGAAGCTGCTCTCCACTGCTCGCCAGCGCTGCGGCAGGCGAGGCCTTGCCGGGGCTGCGGGGCTTGTAGGGAGAGGCAGTGCCTTCATCAAGCGCAAACGGCAGCACATCTGCAGCCCGGAGGGGAGGAGAGCAGCATTGAAATGCGGCAAGGGTTGCCGTGCAGAGCAGTTGCAAGCACATGCTGTGCATTGGCGTTTGCAGCCTTGCCTCCCGACGCCCCAACCCACACCGCCTCGGTTTATATCAGCCCCAACCCGCCACGCACCGTCCAGCCCGCCGCTCGCCTGTGGCGACGCAGAGGGGAAGGTGAGCAGCGGCGGCCCAGGGGGGGGCGCTGCCCAGACGGCCCCCAACGCAACCGCCAGCCAGCGGGAGCGCCGCGCCAGCCAGCGCCGAGGGAAGCCGCCAGCCAGGGCAAACTGGCGGGGGGTGGAACCGGCCAGCATGGACTCCAGGTCTGCGTCACGCATGGGCGACACTGAAACAACAGCGGTGGCAGGGAAGACGGCCGGGTTGGGAGTAGCAGCAAGCGGAGCAGCTTTGTTGCACGGGCAGCGCTGCAAGGTAAGCAGGCTGTTCATTCGCTGGTCCCGTGCATGGTGGTGCAGGATCCCAGCCTGCCCCTTCTGCTGCCTCTCCTGCTCTTGTGCCCGCTGCGCCTGCTGCCCCATCTAGCAGCGCGGCCAGCAAGACTTCTGAAGACTCCAGCCCCGCCTCTTGCTCGTAGCGCAGTATGAGGTTGCACAGCAAGGGCAGCAGGGGCGCCAGGTGACGGGCGTACTGCTTGTACCGCAGCACGCTGCCGCGGTACAGCTTCTGACGCACCTGCAGTGCGGGCAGGGGGTGGGGTTTGGGCAGCGGGTAGATTCATGTGTGGAAGGGCACACACCTGGGGTTGTGCAGGACTTCCTAGGTGGTAAAGGGCTGACCACGTCAGGCGGTGGCCATTTGTAGGGCACTCATGGGCATGCGGGTGACAGGTGCAGCGGGCAGGCAGGTGCTGCAGGGCAAGCAGGCGTGCGGGGCAGGCAGGCAGGTGTGCGGATACCTGCAGGCTATATGTTATATGTGTTGCACGTGCTGTCCTGTGCTCACCTGCGCCAGGCTGGTTGACACTGTCCGCTGTGTGGTGTGGAAAGAGAGCACGGCATCCTCCCAGAGAATGCCGCAGTGCGCCAGCAAGACACGGGTGGTGCCCTCCTGCAGTTGGGGGGGGGGGGGACCGGCGGCATAAAATGGACTGCTCTTTCTTTTGCTCTGATGGGGCTTATTGTAGTGGCGCTGTTCTAATGGCGCTGTTCTGATTGCTAGGTTGCCTTGCCCTTGCTGCCGCCCTGGCACTGCACAGCCTTTGCTCCGCTGACAGCACCTGCTCCACGGATGCAGCTGTCCCTCCTCATTTCGCACATCCATCAGCGTCCCTGCCAGCTCAGCATTTTTTGCCACCCTGGCGCCAGCTGGGAACCCTCAGACGTCCTTCCCCTCACCTGATTGCGGATGAGGTCCTCGTAGCGCACATGCATCACCCGCCCTGGCAGCACGGCATCCCAGTGGTCGGCCAGCACTTGCAACAACTCAATCTGGTGGGCAATGCCTGCAGGTGAGATGGGTGGGAAGCATGGACTGGCAGTGCAACATTCTGATTGCCAGGCAGTGCAGCCAGGTGGGCGGAAGGGGGAGAGGGAGGGAGGGAGGATGAGGGAGGGTGAGTGGGAGCAGCACAGGAAGCGGCATCAGGGGTGCGGAGGCCCAGCATCCCCCATTTCACTGCAGCATCTGCCGCCCCCCCCCCCCCCACTTTTCGCCCACCTGCATGACACCCTACACGACCCTTACCCCCTCACTCGGGGGAAGAAGATTGCAGCCGGAGAGCAGGAGGAAACCGACAAGGAATACAGCCAAGGCACCCGTCAGCGTCCAAACCCCGCCCTGATCTTCGCCTTCCCACATCTCATCCACGGCCTCCACCCCTCCACGCCCCACGTCCGTCCCCTTACCCCCAACTAACTAACTCAATCACTCACTCGTCAGGTTTGATGCCCAGGGCTGCCCCGCCCCTCAAACGGCTGGGCAAAGCAGGACAGGCCGGCGTCGGCGGGGTGGCGGGACGCGTGGATGATGCACGCGTCGGACAGCATCACGGCAGTAAACCCCACGTGCCTGCATCGTGAGTGATGAGGTGTGAGTGCTTAGTGCTCACTTGTTTGGAAAGTGGGGCAGGAGCGGGGCGGGGCGAGCGCCAGACAACACTACAAAAGCCTATGTGCCTGCAGTGTCATGCCAGTAAACATGTGATTGACATCCGCTCACGCTGCACAGGCCGCTGCCCATCATCCCGGCAACAGCACACAGGCAGAGAAGCAGAAAGGGCAAGGCAAACACACCGCCATGCACACTGCAGGCTTGCTCGCTGGCCCAGGCATGCACACCAGACATTTGGTTGCACATGCACCCAGCAAAAGTGCACACCAGAACATGCAAAGCTCACAAATAATAAACAGACACCCCCCCTTTCCCGTGCGCACCAGATGTTGTGCAGCATTTTGTCCACTACCCAGCGCGCCCCCGCCCGGTCCGCCGGCACCCGCCATTGCATCTCCCCCACGCATCGCGCCCCCACGCCCGCTATGCGCGCTGCCCCCACCTGGCCGCTGGGTCCTGCAGCACGCGCAGCAGCTCGGGCAGCAGCTTACGTCAGCTTGAGGGGCACAGGGGTGCCGCGCACGTCGAGGAGAGTGCAGGGCGCGGTGGGAGCCGCTACTGCCGCCACTACGGTGCCGCCACCGTCGGCTGCCAACGGGCTGGCCCCGCGGTGGGCTAGTGCGCCTGACATCTGAATCACGCTGGCTGGAAGTTGCTGCGCTATGGCCAAAACAGCCCAGTGAGCAATTAGCAGCGGGCGCCGCAAGGGTTTTTGGGCGCTGCAAACTGAGATGCAAAGCGGGCTTCTTGCAGCACCTGTGGTTGGAAGTATCAGCCGCAATCAACTGCCCAAGCACTGCCCTCGAGGGGAGCGCCGAGGATTGCGAGGGAGGAAATGTCAGAAAATGAAGTCACCACAGTGTGTGCATGCAGGCTGCTGGGTACAGCACGGCACAGCCTACTGCAGCATGCCCGCTGACCGGTGCACTGCCATGCGGGCTACCGGTAGGCTCAGCCCTGCACAGCACAGCACAGCACAGCACAGCACAGCACAGCACAGCATACCAGCTCACCGTACTCGCAGGCCGCCAGCACGCCGAGCACAACGCGCCCAGCATGCCCGCCCACCGGTACCCCACAATCCGCGCCGTCAGCAGGCTCAGCACAGCATGGCACGGCACAGCATGGCACGGCACATCATGCCCAGCACGCCCGCTCACCGGTACTCTACCATGCGGGCTGCCAGGTTGGCGCTGAATCGCCCGTGGAACACGGTGTCCTGCCAGAGGCAAGGCGATGGGGTCTATCTAGACATAAGGCGCATGCGCAAGATAAGGCGCACGCGCAGCTTCCGAGTCATGCGGGGCTAGGTTGACCATCTGAGCTAATGAGCCCAATCGCATAGCCCGCCGGGCCACCGGCCACCTTTGAGTGAAGTGGACAGCGCGGGTGATGTGGCGGCGTGGCAGTGTCGGGGGGACGCGCACTCAGAGGCAACCAGCCTGGCACACCACACACCGGCGCACCTTGCATGAGAAGCCGCACACGACTTGGAGGTCAGGCAGCGTGAGGTCTGCCTTGGCTGTGAACCTGCACAGGCACCAGGACGTGGACGTGCGTGTGCTTCAACCCTTTGCTGCCTGTGAACCGGCGCAAGCGCCACATGTGGGCATACGTGCAGGCAGTATGCATATGGCTGGGAGGGTGAGCTTCGCAGCGAGCGATCCGCTGCTCCGTGTGTGCGCCTGTTTACAGCACGGGAGGCGGGGTGCAGCGGGTGCGCGTCTGGAGGGGTGCAGTGGGCAGAGAAGGCGACCCGCACGCTTTGCGTCCCTACAGTTTGCCTGCCTGGCGTGCCATGCATGGGCGTACCGCTGAGCGCCAGATTAGGGGGCTCCCATGCAGCAGGGTGGGAGGCAGGCACAGGCATGCACCCACTGGCAGAGAGCAGGCCACTGTGGCCGTTGCCTGCAAGCCCCTGATGGCAAGCCCCCGATGGCTGCTGGTCTCGTGCGGACGCACTTTAGCAGCGCTGCCACTTTGAACTCCTTGCGCAGGCAGAGGGCAGCAGGGTAGACGCCGTCGCGGGCCCTGCAGGCAGGCAGGCAGGCGGGGGAAGTGGGGGGTGTTGGGTGTGGTGGCGGGCAGGGGGGCGAATCCTCTTGCTGTCGTGGAGGGCATGCCTGCCTCTGCTGGGTGCTACGTGCACAGACATACCAGAAGTGGTGCTGGCAGGGATGGCCCGGTGGGGAGGGAGGGCATGCTAGGGAGGCCACGGGCAACCACGCCTGCGGCTTCGGCACCCCCCACCATGTGCCCTCGTTGCCAGCACCAGCTGTGCCTGAGCATGTCTGTCGATGGGCAAGACCCTGGGCATCCAGGCGGGCAGACAGCTGACGTATTCACATGCCACTGCATTGAAGAAGCTCACCAGGTCAGCTTGAGGGGCACAGGGGTACTGCGCACGTCGAGGAGCGTGTAGGGCGCGTAGGGCGCCGATGTTGCTGCCGCCGCTACGATGCCGCCTCCGCCGCCTGCCAAGGGGCCGGCGCCGCGGTGGGCGGGTGCATCTGACATTGCAATCACGCTTGCAGGAAGCCTGCTGCGCCTGTACAGCTCGCTGAAGCAGCCCACTGGGCAAGTAGCAGCGGGCGCAAGGGTTTTTTGTGGGCGAAACAAACTGAGATGCAACGCGGGCGTCTTTGTGCATTTACGACGGTTTGCAGTGATCATCGCCAATCAACTCCCTGCCCAAGTCGAGGGCTAAGTGCCGCCATGCTGGCAAGGTTTCTGCCAAGGAAGCTGACCAGCTTCTGAGCAAGCGGCCTGCTTCATCGTCGTGTGCCTGGTTGAGCTATTGTAGAACGTCGCCTGCAGAGCCCGAAAGGTTGCCAGTCTGAGCGCTCCACTACGCACCTGTGCAGAGCTGCCCCCCGGCCGTCGCGCTCTCTGTGCTCAATTGGATACACAGGTGTGTGAGATGCAGGCATCGGTTCCCTAGCGACTGGCCGGGTTTCGGAAAGGCCAGAGGGGAAACATGTGAATGGGCGTGCCCGCTGCTCTGGTGCCTGTTCCTGGGCGCTCGGATACATGTGGCGCAGTGATTGTGGGCCGCTGCGAGCATTGGGGCCGCAGTACGCCCGGTACTGCACACCGCCTGCGGGCTGCCGCCGCCCCCCTGTTGCCGCTACAGCGCTGCCCCCGGCCCCTTGCACATCCCAGCCATCGCGCAGCTTGGCTCAGCTGCCCCGTGCAGGGAAGCCTGGCCCGACATCTTGTCCGATCCCCTCGGCCCCCCACTAACACCCCCTGGCGTGGCCCCCCCAGCCGCAGCCCTCCATCCCGCTGCTAGTGTGCGCGGCGCCGTATCGCAGCAGCCACAGCAGCAGCAGCAACCCGTACACCAGGCACGGAGGCAGCAGCGGCAGCCAGCATGGGCAGCGGCAGCGGCTCTTGTGGCCTGCACCGGCAGGCCACCATCGTCACTCGCGAGCGGGTGATTGCTCCGCCTGAGCGCCACATCAGCGTGCCAGATGAGAAGCTGGTGGAATACTTCAAGGGTGGGTGAGAGCAGGACCGTTTAGAGCTGCCTGCTTTCATTGGGCACACAGCACAAGCCACCCTGTGCTGCCCCTCTGTCGGGTGCCCCTTCAAGCTTTGCCCGGCTGCTGCTGCCCACTGCCCTGCCTTCTCTAATATGCCCGGCCCGGCCCCTGCCTCTGGTGCTGTGCTGGCGCCCCTGGCAGCTGTGCATCAACCCAGGCCTTCCTGCATCAATAAAATCGAACTCCTGAAGACTGGATGCCGGCCATGCCCTCCTCTGTCCTCTGCCAGGCGTGTTTGGCGCCCCGCTGGCGCCAGCTGTGCCGCTGGTGCACCAGCTGATCGAGGGCATCTGCACCAGCGACTTCTCAAGCCTGCGCAGGTGAGATACAGATGAAGATAAAATCATGACGGGGAGGGTGTGAAGGTGTGTGGGTGCGTGGCAGGGGAGTTGGTGCGTCCACGTGTGCTTGGCTCGTCAACTGGGGCGCTCTGTTGCTGATGCATGCCACGACGGCGGCTGCAGGCCGACTATGCGAATTGGTGCCGTAACAGGCACCCTGCCTTTCGTCCCCAGGCTGTTCAGACGTAGCATTCAATTGATTGCCCTGTGCAGGCGGCTGCAGACGGACTACGAGTACTTTGGGGCGGCGGCAGAGGCGCGCAGCGATGTGCCCCTGAGTGAGCGATTGAGCGGCGGCATGGGGCGGGCGGGCGGCACGCCTTTGCGTGAGTCACCCATGCACGCTCTGTTTTTCGCCCAACTCAAAGGAGCTGCGCTTCACATTGAACCCATATCACTACCGCACATACACTCGCATTTGTGTGTGTGTGTGCACAGCCGGCCAAGGAGCCGCACCAGCAGGAGCTGCGCCTCACTCTGAACGTCATTTCACTGATGGCAACTCGCTGAATTTGCCTCTGTCTTATTCATTTTGTTGTGTGCAGAGCCGGCCAAGGAACCGCACCAGCAGGAGCCGCGCTTTCTCTCCGACTTCACACAGGTGAGTGGATACCCCCCACACACCATCCCTTCTTGTGCACCATGCTGTGCTGTGCTGCGCTGTGCCACGTTTCACGGCAGCATCCTCTCCGACTTCACACAGGTGAGTGCTGAGTTGATGTTGCGGGGGGGGCGACATGCAAAGCAGGGCCGGGTCAACCCCCACACCATCCCTCCGTGTGCATGCCATGCTCTGCTGTGCTGTGCTGCGATGTGCCACGTTTCATGGCAGCTTCCTCTCCGACTTCGCACAGGTAAGTGCTGAGTGGATGCTGCAATGGGGGGGTACTTGCAAAGCAGGGCCGGATCAACCCCCACACCACCCCTTCTTGTGCATGCCATGCCATGCTGTGCTGTGCTGCGCTGTGCCACATCTCACAGCAGCTTCTTCTCCGACTTCACACAGGTAGGTAGGCGTGACAATGCATTGCACACACGGATGCAGAACAAGTGTCATGATCACTGAATGTGCCAACCCTCACCGCTGCTTGTGGAGTCCGGCCCGCTCCCCATGCTACCACTCGCAGCATTGCAAAACCGGTCTGCCTGTTCGAAAGGGGGGACTCAGTCAAAGCTCACCGTTGTTCTGCTGCCCCCCTGCCCCTGCCCCTGCCCCCACCAGAGCAGCTCATGGAAGCCAGCCAGTACCGCATGCTGAGCAGGGGGGAGTGGGAGGTGGCGCAGGCGGAGGACTTCCTGGTGGGTTGCTTTGCTCCCTGCCTTTGTGTGTTTGCGTGTAGCAAGGGCAGTGCAGTTCGAGGGGGGGCCTGGAACATGCTGTGAGACTTCCTGGTGGGGCGGCCTGCCTGACATGTGCCTGCTGTGCCTGCTGTGCCTGCCGACGACACTGCTGTGCCTGCTGTGCCTCCGATTTCTGCTGCTGCCCTGCTGCGCCTGCTGACTCCGCTGCTGCCCCTGCTGCGCCTGCCGACTCCGCTGCTGTCCCTGCTGCGCCCGCTGTGCAGTTCACGCTGCCCTGTGACGTGAAGTGGGAGCGATGGACACACAGGTGAGGGGGGAGGGGCCCGCACGCGAGGGGGATTGATGTGTTCGGGGAGGGGCCCGCACGCGAGGGGGACTGATGTGTTCATTCCAGCTCAGCACTGCGGGCGGCAGGGCAGGGTGCCTGGGTGCCAGCCCTCGCGTCTGCCTTAGCCGCTCCATTACCTGACCGCCCATCGCCTGGCTGCTGCTGCTGCTGCCGCCGCCGCTGCTGCTGCTGCTGCTGCCGTTGCCGTTGCTGCTGAGCCGCCCACCCCTCTAGGCGGGACATGCCCGCTTGCCCCACCCCACGCCCACCGCCACCGGCACCCACGCCCACTGCCGCCCTCTCTTCTTCTCCCCAGATGCTGCGCCACTACTGGGCCGCATTCCCGGGTTGCACCGTCCCTGCACCCGTGCCTCTGCAGGTGTTTGTGCCGCCCAGGGTGTTACTTAGATGGCTGTGACCCTCATCGGCGGCTTGGTGGGGCTGGTGACAGGTGAGACGAGGGGGCGGGGGCCGGGGGCAGCAGGATGCTTGGCAAGGGCCAGTGCCAGCAGGGTGCGGCTGCGCACACCGCGCTCCGTGCGCTGCAGGTCGTGGTCAACATGCGTGAGCCCGCCCTCAGAACCCAGCCTGCGGGGCAGCCCGCCCCGGCCACCCCAATGGGGCATGCCGTGCACGGCCAACACCGATGCTATCATGCGCGGCATGGCTGCCCAGCTTTTGGCAGGCTGCAACATGAACAGCATCATGCAGCAACTGCAGCAACTGTGAGGCAGTGGTGTGCCCGCTCCCCTCCCAACCTCCTCGCATCGCCTCCCTGGCCAACCGCTGCCCCCCTCCCCCCCCTCCCTCAGGTGGGCGAAGCGCTTGGTGCCAACGGCATGCGCTTTGCCAGCCTGGCAGGAGCCAACCCGCTGCACGCCCTCCTGCACGGTGCTGGCGGTGAGTGCCGGTGAAAGCCCCGCAGTGCATAGACTGTCGACAGCCGCGCGAGGTGCCCCCGCAGCGCCCCGTTGCGCATGCCCCGTCGCTGCTCCCGTACACCGCACCGCCAACCCTCCTGCCCTCAGCTCAGTGCTTCACCCCCCGTTCGTGCCCCAGGTTGTGATGAGCACAGCGGGCGGCGCTGCAGGGTTGACGTTGACTGTCGCCACACCGCATTCCTTCTCGAACCAAGCCTCAACCCTGGGCTGGGCGCGCAGGCAGCGGCGCGCATCTACCGGCAACGTGAATTCCTGGCAAGCGGCTGCACGTGTGGTTGTGAGCAATTGGCCCCGTGCGGCCCGGGACCACGCTTGCTTCCCCCCCACTCCCGGCCCTGCCCCAAGCCCCACCCCCCTTGCGCCGCTGCAGGCCAGGACAAGCCCACCCGCGTGATCCGCCTGCTGGCTGAGGACAGCGTTGAGGGGTAGGTGAGGCACGACCAAAGCAGACCACTCTGACGGTACTCTTCAATCATTGGTGCATCCTTTGGCTACGTGTGGCGGTGCTGCTGCTGCTGCTGCCGTCCTACAGAGGACAGAGGGTGGAGGGCAGGTTGCGTATGCTGCTGCCCTGCTGCCACAGCAGCACACACACCTGCCCGCCTGCAGCCGCCCCCAATGGACCACCATTGCTTCCCATCTCCCCGCAGGTGCTGGAGGTGCAGCGCCGCAAGCTGGAGAGCGTGGAGGCGCACGGCACCGCCGCCGCAGCAGCGGCAGCAGCAGGTGGTGCCTACGGCGAGGTACCCTCCCATGATATGATGCAGGCGGCGACACCACCGTGCTTGCAGAGGTGGACGCAGGCATGCTGCTGAGCGTGTGTGAAGCAATCAAGTGATCCTGGCGTCTTCAGGCATGCAGCACCCCCTGCGGGCGTGGGCGTGCAGGCAAAGCGGCCTGCCGACCGTTCAAGCTCGCAGTTCAAAGCGGCGCTCGGCCGGCATGCTGTGGCTGCTGGTCAACCATTTGCATGCGCCTGCCTGCCTGCCATCCCATGCATTCCCTTGACATGTCATACTCTGTATTGCATCGGTGTCGGACAGTAGAAGTGCATGCAAGTGCATGGCAGCCGGCGGGCATACGATGAGTGGCCGATTCACACAGGCACAAGGCACACTGCAGGCACTAAACATGCGCCAGATGGCTGGGGGGCGCGCCTGACGAGAGAAGCTGGCCGTGCTCACTGGCACGCGCGGGCGGGCAGCCGTGCTGCACGCTTGTGCCATGCATACGCTTGTGAGGGCGGGCCGGCGGCATGACGCGGCGGCCAGGCCGGGGCGGCAGCGCCAGACCTGACGCAGAGCGGCTCAGCAGCGCGCTTTCAGTGGGGGGCGCCTTGGGCAGGAGCGGCCTCCGAGCATAGCTGTTGGCACTGCAGTCCAGGAGGGAAAGGGGTGGGGGGGGCAGCACAAGTGAGCGGGCGGCTGGGCAAGCCCGGAAGTGCGGCTCGCTGGTTGGGGCCTGCACAGCATGCTGTGCAACCCAGCCCTGCCGTGCACACGCTCCAGCTGTCGTACTGGCATGCACAGCGCTCACCTGTGCCGATCCCGCGACCGCTCCGTGGCTGGACTGGGCTCACTTCCTGTAGGTCCAGAATACAAGGAGCGACCAGGGGGATGTATGCTTGGATTCTGCAGGAGCACGGCCGCCCAATGCAGGGGCACAGCTGCCCACACAATGCAGCATCAAAGCCGGTGCGCCAAGGCGCGCACGTTCTTCCCTGCAAAGGCAGCAAGCCGGCCCCCCACACAGCTGCAAGCTCACCTCCCGGTCACCGCATAGCCGAAGGCCAGCACCAGCTGGAGACAGGCGAGGCTGGGGATGCCAAGCATGAAGTTTTTGTATGCCAGGTACAAAATGCCGATGACGACCGCCGAGTGGAAGAGCCAGCTGCCGACGTTGAACGGTGCGCCCGGCTGCACCGGCGGCGGCAGCGCCGCTGGCGGCACCACAGTGGGCAGCGGCTCTCGCCTGCCCGCAGCGTTGGGGCGCAGGCCGATGTCGACCAGCGGCTTTGGGCGCAGCAGAAGGCCTGCACGTAAGCGTGAGGTTGAAAGCCGTCACTCCCTTTCGGTGGGAGACAGGCGCCGGTAAGACTCCTCGACAGCCCTCACCTACACCCCAAAGGCGTGAGAAGGAGACTCGCGGCGCCACGGGCAGCACGAGAGCCTTGTCGCTTGCGGCATGCCCGATGGGTGCCTGCGCCATGGCTGAGAAGGGCTAGCAAGACAGCAGCAGCAAGAACCTAGGTCCTGTCTCAGCTCCACGCCACATCTGGACTAAGAACCAGCGTGCTCCAGCGCCGACCAGCGTCAGTACTGGGGACACTGGTCAGCATAGATGCTGAATTGACGCTGGGGGCTGTGGAAGGCTGCGGAAGCGCTCCTTACACACCTAGAAGGCATGCTGAGGCATTTCCCGGCCGAGGGCACCAGATAACTAGCTGTCCTGCAGACGTGATGTTGACCGCCATGTTGACATGGGCTGCACTGGTGCACGGTGCCTCGGCAGTCTGCTCATGTCCTCCGTCGTGCCTTCTGCTTTGGTAGCGAGTCCTCCATGTGTCATGCGAAAGCGATTCTCCACCGTGCGAGGCAGCTCATCCCAGGGCACATATCCCCGACACTGCCAGCTTGGCGCCATTTGGAAGCGGTGCTACCGACGGCACCAGGGCACTGGCGAAGGCTCCACCGACAAGAGTTCTTCAGGCGGGGGTACCTATCAGTGCATGTATTGTTGACTTACACCAGAGTTTCAGAGTTTCTGTGGGGGCAGCACCGGCGGTGTGGCGGCGGACAGCCTGGCGAGGCGGCACCCTGCTCTGAGAGGCGGCGTCGGCGTGCTGCGCTCTGCTGTGCTCCGCAGGGTGAGCATCATCAGGCGCAGGAGGGCACGGCCATTGAACGCACCTCCGCCAACCCTCTCAAAGAACCACAATGGTGCCACAAACGGCGGCAGCTGTCCGCCCCCCCCGCGCCAACAGCCGGCGGGGCCACGCGCGCGGTTTGCAGGGCCCTTTACGGGCCCCAGCATCGTTGCCGTAATGGCTGATCAGCCGTCGGGCGCCTGAGAGGCACTGCGGCCACGGACAGCTTTTCCCATGGTGCGTGCGCGAGGCTGCCGGTGATTTGTCTTGCTGAACGCAGAGGGACACTGCAGTTGCGCCGTATTGCTCGCCACCTCACGAGCGCACTACTGCTATATGTGCAGATGCACAGGACGCCGCCGCCGCTGCCGCCCAGGCACTGCCGGCTGCCGTCGTCGAGTCATCCCCTCTGCTACTGCACCCTGAGCACAGGCAAGCTGATGGGTTCTTGTTGCCATGTGTGTGTGTGTGTGTGCTACAGCAAGGCATAGGATGGCTGCGCAGCTGCTACATCCATCTGCTCGATTTGAGCAGTGCGCCCGGCTGCGCCCATGTCGGTGCAGCTTTTAGTGCGAACGCCTTCAGCAGCAAGAGAAGTATGCTATAGCGCTGCGTAGGGCCTGACACAAGTCCTCTTGTGTTTTCAATGGTGTGCAGGCATGACGCTCCAACATTTCTCCGTGTCGTCTATCCGCAGCCCCCGCCATCCCTACACTGCCCAGCATTCGTAAGGCGGAGGGCTGCTCGCCATCTGGCCTGGTGCCCTGCGTGCCCAGTCATGCGGTTGCTTTAGGCGGCACGAAGCAGCGCCGCATTTCACTGCAAATCAACTGCGTCGGTTGAACAGCTGTACGTTGCACGCACCGTGATTTTTGCCCCGCACCAAGTCATCCCGCACCGTTTGCCCCTCACACCCTTGAGCGCTTCCGTGCACAGTTTGCTTCTTACTTGTCTTTGGTTGTCTTAACCACTCCTCTATACTCCCCTACCTCTGAAGCTACCTCTGTGGATGCGCCAACTTTGCCCCACCGCCAGTCGCCCCCCATCCTTGACCCGTCATAGCTTTGCTTCCATCACTAAACAGCTCCTTTGTTTCGTACTTCCCCCCCACTGGGGCACACCTATCATTCCCCAGCTCACTCCCCAGCGCAACATGTGCACCCGCCCCTGCACCTGCCCCGTAGCGCTGTCCTTGCCGTACCGCCTGCCGTCCGTGTCATCCAACTCGTTTGTAATTTCCCAAAGTGCAAGAGCATGACAAGTGCAGCCAGTGGCAGGTCAAGGAAGCAGAATCAGCGCTGACCAGTGCTGGGCCCAGCGTCAGCGCTGACCAGCGTCCCCAGCGCTGACGCTGGAACCTAGCACTGGCCAGCGCTAACGCTGGTCAGCACTGGCCAGCGCTGGATCTTAGTCCAGATGCACGCGACAATATGCCAACATGATGCACACAATCTCGGACCTCACGTGCACCCGAACCTCAGCAGCCGTCCTGGCCTCTGGCTGTTTGACTGCCACTCGCTTTGACATCACCACCCAACCGGTGAGCATCGGACAACAGCGACGCGGGAGGGGGTGGGAAAAGCCACGCTCCTGCCGAGCTACAGGTCTGTGAGCTGCCTAACGTCTGCTGTACATGCTGGAAGAGATGCCTGCATGATGGATGAGCTGCGAGTACCAGCGCAGCAGGGTCTCAGCTGGGAGCAGCAGAGCCACCGGCGGCAATGGCGGCGCCAGCAACAGCCGCCGCGGCCGTCTCGAGCGCTGGCAACCTTACCGCCTTCATGCACCCCTGACCACCCCACCAAATACCCCCAATCACATCCGCCTCCCTCCTGCATCGTTCAGGCATCATGCGGGCGTGCAGCCTTGGCTACGCACCTCCCCGCACCGTCGCCACGCCGCGGGCCAGCCAGGGCCAGCCAGGGCCAGCGCGGCGCTGCATGAGAAACTTTGCAGCCAGCGGCGGCGGCTACGCTGGCGCGCTGAACAGCGACGGCGGCTACGCTGGCGCGCTGAACAGCGGCGGCGGGGAAGAGGAGGAGGACGAGCGTGAGCCGCCGGCGCTGCCAGGTGCCGAGGAGGCGGCTTTGGTGAAAGCTGTCGTGGCGCTGCTGTCCTCACGCTCCCAGCTGCTCCTGCTGGCAGCGTGGGCACAGCAGCTCTTCCACGGCCACTTTGATGTACAAGTGGAGCGGCTCACCAGGTTGCCTGGCTACGACGTGAGCGGGGCTGTGCGGTGCCACGCTGTGTTGTGCCGTGCTGTGCTACTGCATGCCACGGCTTTGCGAAGCGAGCAAGGCCACAGGCTGCAGGGGGTTAGGCTGCGGGGGAAAGGGCCAAGCCGTTGCACGCAGGCAGCAGCAACCCGCCGCCGTGCAAAGCTTCTGCACGGCTCTTATGCTCGTCCCTCCATCCCCCCCTCAGGTTCCTGCGCCTCGACATAGTGATGGCTCTGCTCACCGCCCCCTCCCCCCTCCCTCCCTCTGCCCACCTGCAGCGTGACGCATTCATCTTGGAGGAGAGCAAGACGGCCGCGCGCCACTGGGTGCGCTTTCGCATTCCGTTGCCTTTCCTCGTGCTGGTGCTGCTTTTGCAAGCGAGCGGCCCCCCCGCGTGGAAGCAAACGATATCCATCCTGGCACAGTCGGCTTTTTCCATCTTCGGTGTGCATGATCTGGTGGCGCTCTTTGTCGCCGAGCAGATGAGGATGGCCGCGCTGCGCGCTGCGGATCGTGCCAAGGCGGCGCCTCCAGCCGGCCGGCCAGCGCCGCCGGCGCCGGCGCCGCCGCCTCCCAGCTCCCAGGGGGCAGCGGGCGAGCCTCGCTGAGCAAAGCTGGCGGCAGCCCCCAGCAGGCAGCCCCCAACGGCAGCCCTTGCCAAATGTAACTGCCGTCTGTCACAGAACCAAGTGCCCGCATCTCTCCCAACCTCAGCGGGCAGCAGAGGGGACCCTTGTGTGAGAGCAAAACAGGCGGCAATGGTGAGAGGTGTGCACCGCCCACTCGTACTGCTGCTCCACCTGACAACTTAAACAGCCTGCACAGAAATGCCCATACTTTCTAGCCCCCCCCCTTGTTGGCGTACAACCAACCCCAGGCCCTGCTCGCCTCTCTCCCACCTCCCTGCACCGCCAGGCACTTACACATGCAGCACACACAGGGCGGGGCAACGGGGTGGTGCGGCGCCACAGGCGCCAGGGGGAAAGCGTGCACTGAGGGGGGTGGGGTTGCAGAGAGACGAGGGGATGAAAGCAGCGGCCAGAGCGGGGTCAGATCAGAGAGGTTGCAGATGAACAGAGGGGCGGGACAAGCACGGCAGGTGGGTCTGAATGGGCGGAGGGAGGGACTGACGGCGGCGCTGCCTGGTGGCAAGAAGGCAGGGCACAAACAGCGCAGCTTATTGGGCAGGTGCAGGAAATGTGCATGTCTGATGCGCACATGACAAGGCTTTCAAAAGAGGACAGAGCTGCGGGATGACGTGTTGGCAGGGCAGGGGGAGGGGCAGCAGGGGGCAAGGGCTGGAGGCGAAAAAACACAGATGAGGCGGCGTGGGGGATGCGAAAAACGGTGGCAAAAGCGCCAAGCTGCATCCCGTGTTGAGCGGGGAAGGAAGAAGAGATCCGCTGGGGATGTGTCAGGTGGAAGACGGGACGCTGGTACTTTCCCATGTTGGCAGGGTACTCTACTTGTCAGGTTGTTGCTGAGTTGTTGCTGCCAGCAGCGGCGGACGCAGGGATGGGCTGCACCGAGTGGCTGCACTGCATGGCAGGCTGGAGCTGTTCATTGGCCAGCCGCTCAGCTGCCAGCTGGCATTTTCTCGCTGCCTGCCTGCCTGGCCCGCTGGCCTCCCTGCTACCCACTGGCCACGCCAGGTGGCTCGGCTCGCTGGCTGGGTGCCCTGCTTGGCTTGCTAGCTCGCCAGATTGGCCGGCCTGGCTGGCTGGTCGGCCAACAGGCCGGCTGTTTGGGCTGGCTTCACTGCTAGCTAGACACAGTGAAGGCGCTGCCCACAGCTAGGCAAGGCTTGCCAGGCTGGCCAGCTGGCTAGGCCGTCTGGCGCAGTTGGCTGGCTGGGGCCGCCACACTGGCTGGCGTGCCTGCCTGCCTGGCGCGCCTGCCTGCCACGTCAGCTGGCCTCGCTGCTGGTCACGCTGGGCGCGCTGCCCAGGGAGCCCTGCGCCGCCCCCCACCCCTTGACGCTCGTCGCCGGGCTGCTGTTGTGCGTGAGGCTGTCGTTCTCAGGCGTCTGCTGAGCCTCGGCGCTGGCGCTGCCGTTGCCAACCACGCCGGCCGCCGCGGCCGCCTGCTGGGCCGCGGGGGAGGCAAACGCGGTGGCGAGCTCAGATGACAGCTGCATCTGCGGCAGGGCAGGCGTAGGGCAGGAGAACCGGCGCCGTTGGAAAAAGGGAGTGACTGACGTGATCCTCTCTGCAGGTGTGGCTTGGCAGCAGCATGATTGTGGGCCTGTTGTGGGAGCAGCTGCAGCTACATCTGCAGCAGGAGGCGGGGCCGGGCAGGGGTGGTCAGGACAAGGCAGGGCAGGGCAGGGCAGGGCGGGGCAGGGACCGGCAGGGGTGGTCAGCAGCAGCGACGTGTGAGGCTACACCCGGGCGGGCAGGGCAGGCGAGCTGCACTGCTTCACTACACCGTTTTGACAGCGGGGGGGGGGGGCAGGGGGTGCGGGGGCGCAGGCCCCCCCACCCTGGACATTTGGTTCGCCACCCCACTCATTCATCACCTCTGATCGATGACAGATAAAGTACACGCGCTTGCTTCACAAACACCCAAGTGTGGAAACTTAACGTGTCCCAGGCACGCACCTGCTGGCGGGCCGCCGAGGCTCGGCGCTGGAAATCTGCGTCGCCGGAGAGGCCACGGATGGGGGCTCGCACGGGGGAGGTGAAGGGCGTGCTGCCAGAGCCTGCAGCAGGCACGGCAGGCGCAGCAGGCGCAGCATGGGGGGCATGCACATAACGGAGAGGCCCCGGATGGGGGGGGGCGCGCGGGGGAGGTGAAGGGCGTGCTGCCAGAGCCTGCGGCAGGCACAGCAGGCACAGCAGGCACAGCGTGGAGCGGCACGGAGCGGCATGCACATGAAGTGCCGGCCCCTGAACTGGACTCAGCGTCTTCCCTGCTCCCCACCGCCACCGCCGCCCCGCCCACGTTTCAACACACCTTCAGAGCCGTGCGCGGGCACTGGCTCGAAGGCCACCTGCATCAGGCGCTCCGCCAGCTCAGCATTCTCCCGCATTACGCCTGCCAGCTGTGCACGCACCTGCAGGGAGGAAAGCGAGTGCACAGAAAAGACCTTGGAAGCAATGCAAAATAAACCTGAGAAGGAAGGACAGCACTGGCGCCAGCTCAGCAGTCTCCCACACCATGCCCGCCAGCTGGGCGTGCGCCTGCGGGGAGGAAAGCGCGGGCGACAGGTAGGGGCGAGCAGGAGAGCAGGCAAGGCAAAGGCGTCAACCAAGTTGTAACTAGCCCCACAAGAGCTGGGTGCACGTGCTCGCCCTCTGCTGACAAACAAGCCTGCCCCCTGCACTTGGCAGCCCGCTGTTCCTTTCTGATCTTCAGATCACAACACAGCATACCTCTCCCAGCGTCTGACGCAGGTGCTCATTCTCTGCCGACAGCTCGGCTTGGTCGCCGCCCTCGGCGGCCCACCGGCGGTGCCGCGCCACCGCCTCCTCCGCCGCCGCCGCCGCCGCTGCCGCCTGCTGCTGCTCCAGCGCTGCCGCCAGGGCGCGCAGCTGCTGCAGGGCGGCCTGGTTCTCTTCCACCAGCCGGGCGTTCTGTGCTGCCACTGCTGGGCCGTCCACCTCCAACTGCCGGGGGCGGGATCAGGGGCAGGGGAACCAAGGAGCGCTGGGCATATTTGGGGGGCGAAGCAGGGCGGGCCGAAGAGCGCAAGGGAAGCAGCAGCAAAACGCAGGGGCGGCACGCCAGACAAACGGCTCTTGTGTGAAATGTGCTGTGCAGCGGCTGTGCGCCTCAGTGCCGCCTCGGTGCCGCCTACATCCATCCCTGCCACCCGCGCGTCTAAGCAACATCCATACCGCCATACCCCTACATTAAATCCTCCTCACCCGCGCCACCGCGCTCCTCAGCGCCGCCTGCAGCTCCGCCACCTGCCCCTCCAGCCTCCCAACCTCCGCCTCTAGTGTGAGGATGGCGAACTCGTGCTGCCTCTCGCGCTCCTGCGACTCTGCAGGCAGGCAGGCAGGCAGGCAGGCAGGCAGGGATGCAGGGAGAGATTGAGTGATGCAGTAGACGCTGTTCCAGTTCCAGGCATGGAGCAGTTTGAGCAGCAAGCCCTGCGGCTGCTCCCGCTCAGCAGGCCGCGTGTTACTGGCTGGCGGCGTGCCGGCGGCGCCGCCACAGCGCACAGGCAGAGGCAAGTGCACATCCCCTCCAACCGGGGTGGGTGGGCTGCGCCGAGCGCCCCCACAGCAGCGCAGACGGGTGCAGGCCAGGCAGGCAGCCCAGCTGCTGTGCCGCCCTCCCAGCCCAGCTGCTGTGCACACCTAGGAGCAGGCGTTCCGCCTGCTTGGTGGCTGCATGCGCCGCCTTCAGCTGCTGCTGCAGCCCGTCTATGCGCTGCTGCAGCTGGCGCAGCTCCTCGGCTGTTGCTGCGTCCTGCCGAACATGCAAAGGGCGGGCGCGGCAGCAGGATGTGGGGTGGCAAGGGGTACAGAGGTTGGTTGCGCAGGGCACATGGGAGCGCACTTGCCTGTCCTGCCGCATGTGTGGTAAGCAAGTCAACATGACAGAAAAGCGAGGGGGAGGGTGCAGGTGTTTGTGGCGCGGGGGGGAAGCACGGCTGCTGGGAGTGGGGCTGAAGGCAGCGGGCGTGCGAGCAGGGGCAAGGGTGGAAAGCTGCCCGGCGGCGCGCGCCCGCCGGCGGCCGTGGCCAGCCGCCGCCGCACCTTGGAACTGCCGGCGCTTCGGCTCCGGCGCCCGCGCAGCAGCTGCAGCAGCAGCAGATTGTCAGGGTGGTGGTGAGGCTCTCTAATTTGAGGAGCGGGCCTGTGGGGAGTCAGCCCTCAGCTGTTGCCCAACTTACCCTCAAGCCCCCCAGCCTGTGCCTTCCTGCTCATCCCTAATCTCGCTCAGAGAGGCAGGAGGACTGATCACAAACAGCACCTTTAGAGAGCAGCAGCCTGGCTGCCTCACCTCTCCCAGCACCTTGTAGCCTAGGAAGAGGCCCAGCAGGAAGCGCAGATCCATCCCAAGCTTTAGAATACTCCACAGGATGGTGCCGCCACTGGAAGGCCCCATGGGTTTGAGGGGGATGGAGCACTCGAGGCCGGGGCGGTGGAGAAAGGAGAGGCGGCGGTCGCGCGACAGCGACTGGGCGCCAGCGGCGCGCCGCATCCGCGGCGGTCAGAGCGACGCTCGACTGCAGGCTGGATTGTAGGCTGCCCCTCACGAGGCGCCAGACGTCCGAGAGCGCCGCCATGTGCGGCTCGGTCTCAAAAGACGCACTGCAGCGCTTTTAAGATTGGGCAGCAGATGGTGTCTTGCTCCAGCGTTGGCTTGATCCAGCCGCTGCTCACGACATCATCATGCTGCTGGCCCACTGCAAGCGATCGGGAGGCATGCAGACGGCCCTCACATTCCCCCGAGGTCTCTGACCGGGTGCTCCGCCCTGCATCTCCTCTTGTCGGCGCAAGCCCGCGTCTT
>JAPTJF010000705.1:0-19806 GCA_029339195.1 Micractinium sp. NFX-FRZ
CTGCACACTGCTGCCCTGTGCCTGGCACGCCAGCAGCAGCGCGTGGGTGTGCACCTGCCCACCGCACTGGTGCACCAAATGCTGGTGATGTGCCTGGGATGAAGCCCAAACACTATACCGTGCCTCTTCCAACATTTTGCCCACGCATGGTGGCGTGGTGCACCCTGCCGTCTCCCCTCCTGCCCATTGCTTCACACCCGCCCAATTTATCGTTGGGATGCACATGGTCCATTTACCTTACAACCCAGTCTGCAACCCCCTAAACATCAACAACCTTTCACCTGCCATTTCCCATCTCCTCCAAGTGTCACAAATCCACCTCCCATCTTCTGCACGCCACCTGCCCCATGCCCCCGGTAAGCAATGCCCCCTCTTGTTCTACTTGCCCAACAGCCACTTCCCCACACCTTCCCTATCGCACTAAGCACTCTTCCATGTGCCTTCTCCCGAGCCGGTTCTCCTTTACGGAAACCCTTTAAATGAAATACATGGAAAGGAGTGTTTGCGGGAGAGCTGAAGAGTTGAGTACCCATTCCAGACAGCAGCCTCTGTCAGCCAGTGCCATCGCCACCTAGACTGAGAGAAAACTATACACTGTGGGTGCAACGTGACATTGTGCCATAGGCTCATCTTGGTGGCATTACAAATGCCTCCCTTAGGGGGCTGCGGGACGAGCAGCAAATTGTACATCAGCGCTCACCACCCAGTGCCGCTGCCGTTGCTGGCGCATCGGGCGGGAAGGCCGCTGCTGCATTGGGACACGCTGTTGCCTGCTTGCTGGCGGCAGCAGCCTTGGCGCCGCCGCCCTTCCCCGCTGCCGCAAGCACGTGCTGCAGCTGCTCTGTCGCAACACGGCGCACCGCCGACGGCACGTGGGCGCGCAGCCGCTGCTCCGCTGCCACCGCCGCCACCTCGGCCGCCACCGCTGCCGCTGTGCCAATGACAGCCGCCCCCCGCTCGGGGGCTGTGAGTGCTGCTATTGCCTGCACAGCGCTGGCTTGGATGCGGGCCTCTGCTGCTGCCTGCGCGCGCTGCAGAACTTCGGTGGTGTGCTCTCCAATAAGCTTCTCTGCCAGGGCTTCTAGATACAGCCGCACAGCAGGGGGCACCCCTGAAGGGTGGGGCACAGCCCCGTGTGGCGCCACAGGTGCAGTCATGCCGGCTGCCGCAGCGACCTCGTCGCCGCTGGTCGCCGTCACTGCCGCGGCGGCTTCTGCAGCAGGGCGGGGAGACGAGTTTTCAGGGGTTAAGTGCCACAGCGAGGCGCGCTGCAGGCGCCTTCGCTTGCGAGGTCCAGGCCCCACCAGCACCACAAGGGGAAGCTGGCAGGTCCCACCATACCGACGAGCAGCACCACACCCCACCTATCGCACACAGCAGAAGCCACGCCACCCACAGACCCAGGGCCTGCCCCACCCTGGCCTGCGCTCCCAGCCGCCTCCACCCACCCTTGAGGGCGGCGGCGATGGCATCGCCAGCTGGCTCCAGCAGGTCATCGGCTGCTGAGCTGGCGCAGTTGTAGGCCAGGATGTCAGACACGTAGTCAACCACATCCTTCAGCTTGACCTGTGTAGGAGAGGGTGAGCGGGAGTAAGAAGGGGGAGGCACAGGTTAGCGGGGAGGAATGCGTGACCTTCAAGGCTTGTGAATACGTGTATGTGAGGAAAATCTGTGCTGCTCTGGAAAGCACGCTAAGCTGAGGCACCCACAAACACAATCCAATGCGACACGGCACGCTCAGGAGCTCACTTTGAGCATCACACATCTGCACCATGACGGCCTGTTTCAAACCCCGGGATCTTCGCCAAAAAGCACACCCCCTCGATTGCAACCAAGAACCCTACCTTGTGCTCGTCCGTGCTGTACTGCTCCAGGAAGGCGCGCTGCAGCTGCAGCTTGAGCAGGTCCCGCCCAGCTTCCACCGCAGCAGGCGCAGCTGCCAGCGCAGCACGCGCTGCCGCCGCCGCGCCACTGGGTGCGGTGGGCCGAATCTTCTTGACCCTCCGCGCCTGCTGCTGCTGCTGCTGCGCCTGCTGCTGCTGGCCCATGCCGCCAGAGGTGCTGCTGGCGCTGCTGCCGGAAACAAACAGCTGGCGGGAGTGTTCCAGCGTGGGGCAGCAGAGGTGGAGGAAGCGAGAGTCCAGCTGGCCCTCAACGCCTGCCAGGCTGGCAAGCGCAGGACAGGTGGCCTCTGCTGCTGCTGCTGTGCTCACCGACGGCACTGCTGACTCGTCCGGCGGTCCGTCGCCGCCGCTGCTGCCGTCGCCGGCATTGCTGCTGCTGCCAGCGGTGGCTTCCCTGCCGCTGGCGGCGGCGCTGCTGCTGTTGCGGGCGGTGCCGCAGGGGAGGCCAGGGGGCATGAGGTCTGGCCCCAAGCGCACAGAAAACTCATCCAGCACAGACCTTAGGCAGAAGGCGGCCAGGCTGAACTGCGCTGCCTGCGGCTGCAGCTCCGGTGCGCAGTGCAGCCGCGCCAGGCGGCGCAGCAGCTGGCTGCAGGCGGCGGGGGAGGGGAGGCAAAAGGGGTGTCCATGGACGGTTGTCTCCAGCAGGAGGCAGGAGGAGTTGCTTCGGCATGGGCAGGGGCGCACTGCGAGGCAAAACACACTCCTTCCGACATCAACGCGTTCCACTGCTGGCTCGAGGTGCCTGCCCCCTCACACTGCACACCCCTGCGGCGCGCCCAGCCCACCGCCCACCCCTTCCGCCCATAGGGTATAGCCGCCCTAAAACCCTAACCCTACCGCCGCCGAACCCTGCAGCACAGCCCACCCCTTAAGGGACCAGACCAGCACAGCCCTGCTCGCCTGAAGTAAGGTGCCTGTGCAGCTTCCGGGTCCCACTTGAGGAACCAGAGGTAGCGAGCCACCCAGGGGAGGGTCCAGGCCAGGGGGCCGCCCTCTGGCGCTGCCATGGCCGCCTCGAGCGCTGCCGCTGCGTCCACCGGGTGGCTGCTGTCGTAGGCTGCTGGGGCCGGGGCGCTGCCGGCGTCACTGCCGCTCGGACCTGGCGGGACACCGAGGGGTGCGGAGGAGGGGATGGCGGGTGGGGACGGGTGGGACAAGGGCGAGAGGAGCGGGTGGGGGGGAAAGAGGAGGGTGGAGGACAGGGCGGGGCTCCCAGGCCTGTGAAGTGTTGGCGCGCTCATGCCAGCGCGGCTGAAGGGGTGAACATGCGCGTTAAGCCAAGCGCACATACAGCAGGCAGCAGTGGGTGCGCAGGCGCCAGCAGGCGCGCGATTTGCTGGGGCGCTTTACGGAGAATACTGACGAAGTTTTGAAATGGACGGTCGAGGAGAGGCACTGCGGGCAGCAGCCGCACCTGTGTATCCGGCGCGCGTGAAGGTGAGGTAACTGAGGAAGGTGGCCAGAGTGCTGACAGCCGCCATGCGCTCGCTGCAAGCGCACAGGAGGAGGCAGGGTGGGGTCAGGGGCAAGGGTTTGGAGGCAGGGTGGTTCAGGGGGGCAGCAGGCGTGCGCTCAAGGGCACACATCTGGGCCTGTGGACGGGCGGGGGTGAGGAGGGTGGGTGGGTGGTGGCATGCCAGCTCACCTGAGGCCTGCCCCGGCGTGCTCTCCCGCCGTCAGTGAACGCAGTTTGCCCGTCATGCACCTGCATGACCAGAGGGCCAGGACTGGGAGAGATCAGGGGGAGGGAACGCCAGGCACTGCGTGTGTGATCCGCAGGCTATTCCATGCTGCTGGAAGCAATGGTACTCCGCAGCGCCCAACAGGCAGGGGGCGCTGTGGAGTACCAAGCGTACGGGCAAGGCAAGCCAGCGGAAACTTGTGAGCAGTCGCGCAGGCAGGCTGACAGGCAAGCAGGCAGGCAGGCAGGCAGGCAGCAGTGTGAGGCAGCCTGGGGCTTGCCTGATGAGGTGTGAGTTGAGACGGTGGCTATCGGCTGCCTCTAAGAAGAGCACATACAGGCGCTGAGGGCGGGGGAACTCTGCCACCAGCCGAAGCGATTCAGCCACCGACTCGTCGGCACAGCCACCGGCGGGGCCGCCGCCCCCGCCAGCCCGCCCCCCGCCCCCACGCTGCTGCTGCTGCTGCTGCCGGCCACCGCCGCCGCCGCCGCCGGGCCAGCGCCCCCCTTGCTGGCTGTTGCTGCGCCCAAAGCCGGGGGCAGTCATGGGCTGGTTTGACTGCAGGCGGGCGGCGCCTCCCCTGCAGGCAGGCAGGCAGGCAAGCAGGTGGCGTGTGTGCTTGCTAGTGGCAGCTTGCGTGCTTGACGCATCTCCCACTCCTGCGGGGCTCCCACCCCGGCCCGCCCCATGTCAAATCCACCTCCCCCCACCCCACCCGCCCCACCTGCTGGGCCCTGCTGCACCCTGGGCCTGCATGCGCTGGTTCAGCGAGTGGAAGCGCCCCACGTTCTTGCGCGCCAGGCTGCTGAGTTCCTCATCCAACAAGGTCTCGCCCGTGGCGGCGGCCTGCAGGGGGAGGGGGTGGTAAGGGTGAGAAGTGAGGGTGGCGAGGGTGAGGGTGAGGGTGGGGGCCATTGGGGGGTGGCACAGGCATTCAGGCGCCGCTGTGGCGGCAGCCTGCAGGGCGGTGGGATGGCGGGGGTGCGGGCCATTGGGGGAGGCACAGGCATTCAGGCACTGCTGTGGTGGCAGCCTGCAGGGACCGGGGGATGGCGAGGGTGAGGCCGGTGAGGGTGAGGATGAGGCTGGGAGGCACACGCAGTCAGGCACCACTGCAGGGGCAGGTGAGCAAGCCCAGGTCAGATCCCCAGGGCAGGCGGCTGTGGGGCCCTCCCTCACCTGGAGCACCTCCGAGGGTGCGGGCGAGGTTGGGGCACACACACTCAGGCACCATTGCGTGGAGATGAACACATGCAAAGCAGGCAGGTCCCCACCTGGAGCACCGCCGAGGTGAAGAGCTCGGCAAAGGCTGCAAAGTTGTCGGGCCTCAGGCGGCGCAGGAGGTAGGTGGCGCTCTGCTGCATGAGGTGCAGCAGCGAGGCCTCGTCGGCGTCTGCACGCGTGGGAGTGTGTACAGGGCGGTGGGGCAGTGAGAAAAGAGACGGTGGGGAGGGCAAGAAGGGCGGTGGGGGGAGGGCGGTGAGAAGGGAGCCGGTGGGGAGGAGGCGGGCAGAGGGTGCGTGCAGGGCGGTGGTACAACCTGAGAACAGAGCCGGTGTGGGGGGCAAGAAGGGGGGGCGGAGGGGGCAGGTGTGATGCAGAGCTGCGCAAGCGGAGTGCAGCCACCAGCAGCAGCAGCAGCAGTGGCAGCACATGCAGCAATGCGGTGGGGCAGCACTGCCGGCACCTGCGCTGGTGGCGGCGGTGCGCCCGCTCTCTGAGAGGCGGTCGGACGCGCCGGCAGCCAGGCGGCCCAGCTGGCGTGCCGCAAAGCTGTGTGTCTGCAGGACAGGCGGGCGGGCAGGCAGGCAAATAGGCATGCATAGGAGCGCCAGGGGGGGGATCCAGCCAGACCAGCTTGCTTCAGAGCTTGCTTCAGAGCTTGCTACATTTCCCCCAGAAATGAGTTAGTCATGCATGTAGCAGATCCACACACTGTCCCTCCACCCCATTTTGCAACCGCCCGATGTGACGCCATGCTGCTCTGGCTCACCTGCGCTGCCGCCTCCTTCATCAGATTGAACCACTCATCCCGGCAGCTCTCCCGGTTGCTGATCCGCCGCTGCTCCTCCTGCAGCCGCATGCGCAGGCGGGCAGGAAGGCAGGCAGGCAGGCAGGTGATCAGGAGCAGGCAGGCGGGTGAGGGTGAAGGTGCACCACTTGCCTTGCCATGCTATGGCATCCAGGCAACCAGGCTCCTCCAGACAACGCCAGAGCCAGCAACAGTGCCACGCCCCGCAGGCCCCCGCACCTGCCTGCACGCCTGCAACCGTCGCTTGTGAAGGCTGCCAAGCCGTGCCTTTGCACGTGCTACCCCTGCCACCCCCCACCCCCGGGCCTGCCCCCACCCCACGCCTGGCTGCACATCCTGCACCTGTCACTTGTACGGCTGTCCCGAGCAACCTCAGTCCAGGCCAGGCCTGGGGTGCCCTTGCCCTGCCTCCGCTCGAAGTGAAACTGCAGCTGCTAACAGGCACACCACACTGGACATGGCACACCCCCCACCTGGGTGCGTGTCCTGCGCCCGTCGCTTGTGAAGGCGGCCAGCCCATGCAGGCTGAGGATGCCGCTGCCGGAGCGCACCTGGCGGTACGCCTTCTCTGCAGGCAGGAGGGCGCGCAGTGGGGGGTGGGAGGGCAGGCGGGTGGGGGGACGCGGGCTGGCAAGATGGTGCAGCAGAGGGGGAGGGCAGCGGGTTGGGAGGGCAGGCGGTTGGGGGGACGTGGGCTGGCAAGATAGTGCAGCAGAGGGGGAGGGTGGGCTGGCCAGATGGTGTAGCAGGGAGCTGAGGTGGGCCAGCAGACTGGGTGGACGAGCAACCAAGGCAGCAACCACTCGTGGCAGGGCGCACTGTAAACAGCTTGCTTGGCGACCGCAGTGCGCACGGGGTCATCACAGCACAAGACGAAACGGGCAGGCAGGCGGGCAGGCAGGCGCACAGGCAGGCAGGCGCACAGGCAGGCAGGCAGGCAGGGTGCAGGCGCACAGGCAGGGTGCAGGCGCACAGGCAGGCAGGCAGGCAGGCACAGGCCCACCCGTGTGCAGCTGCGTGCTGGCAAACAGCTGCAGCGCGTGCTGCATGGCCGCGTGCAGGCGGGGGAAGGCGGCGCGCACGAGCGGCAGGGCGGACAGGTCCCCCAAGAGCTGCGGCCCCAGCCCCCGGATCAGCCCGCCTGCATGGGCCATGTGTGTGTGGGTGTGCATGCGTGGGTATTGGCATTGGCGTGCGAATTTGAGTTTGGGTGACAGCCGTGGAGACAGCAGGGGCGGCGAGCGTGGCGGAAGAGGGCGGCATCGGCAGGTGCTCTGCATCCAGCGCTGCTTTTGATCGACACCGTCTACTTGAGTTGAGTTTAGTTCACTTTACTAGAGCTTAGTGTTGCGCTGCGGTAGGGCTGCACTCCGCCCGTCCTGCCGTCCCGTCGACGATTTTAAAGACCGCATGCCAGCCCACCCAGCCCCATCCAGCCACACACTCTGCCACTCCACTCACCCGCCGACTGCAGCACGCAGCAGGCGTAGTGCTGCGCCAGCGTGCCGCACCACAGGTGGGTGACGCCGGTGAGGGCGGGGTCCACACGCACAGAGGCGGGGACCGCCAGCAGGTTTAGAAGGAGGTCCAGCTCGGCTGCAGGGCAGGCAGGCGCGGCAGGCACAGCAGGCAGAGCAGCATGTGAGGGCAGGGTTGGAGCGTACAGAAGCAGGGACTTCCAGCAGGTTCAGGTAATGCTCTAGCGAGGCTGCAGGGCGGGCACAGCAGGCAGGCGGGCGCAGAGGTGAGCGATGTGGCCAGTGCCGGCACGAGGGGCCAGCGGGGCAGGCATGGGACCAAGGCAGGCAGGGACAGGCAGGGCAGGCAGGGCAGGCATGGGACTAACCAGGCGAGGCAAGCATAGGGCCAACCAGGCGGGGCAGGCAGGTAGAGTGGGCACGCAGCAGTCATTCACCAGGGGACCCACAGCACAGCACAGCACAGCACAGCACAGCACAGCACAGCACACCTGACAGGCTGATGCTGCTGCTGCAGCGTAAGAGGGCGGCATGCAGCTCAGCCAGCCTCCTCGCCTCGGTGCATAGCTGAGGCCCATCCTCTGCTGCCGCCTGATGCTGCCCCGCATCAGCCCCTGATGCCACCTGCTGCACCGCCAGCTGCTGAAGCGAGAGCCGGGGCACCTCCGCTCCTGCTGCTGGTACAGAGCTGCTGCTGCTGCTGCCGGAGGCCACAACAATAGGGCGAGTGGCAGCTGCCGTGAGCCTGGGAGGGTCGAATCCGCTGCTGCCGCCGCCGTTGCTGAGCTTGGGGGCATCAAAGCCGCCGCTGGCGGTGTCCTCCCCCAGAGGGGCCATCCGAAGCATGGCTGCCTGCAAAACCCGCTGCTGCCTGCTGCCGCGGGCTGCGCTGTCGCTGGCAGCACCCCCGCCACCGCCGCTGCCCCCGATGCCGCAAGATCCGGCGCCGCCGCTGCTGCCGGTGCCTGCCTGCCTTCCTTGCTCCACAGCAGGCACGGCCTCAGGCTGCAGCCGCTTGCTTGCAGGCACTGCTGCCGCTGCTCCCGCCTGCGTCGCCGCCTCGACAGCGCCCTCGCTACCGCTGCTGGCTGCTGCTGCTGCTGTGGCCTTGGCCCCGGCATCGCCAGGGGGCCCAGATGCTGCCGCCGCTGCTGCTGCGCCTCCCTGGGCCGCTGCTGCCGGCTTGGCTGGCGATAGCAATGAGTCGAAAGACAGCTGCTGACAGACGGAGGACTGCTCCGAGGCTGACCAGAGTGGCGGGCTGCGACTGCTGCCGCCCGTGGCCCCACCGCTGCCAGCAGTGCCCCTGCCGCCGCTGCTTCCTGCGCTGCCTGGGCCCAGCCTGCTCACAGCAGCTGCCGCCGTGGCGGCAGCGGGCTCGAGGCCAAAAGCCGCAGCTGCTGCCCCGCCTGCCAGCGGGGTGCCTAGCCGGCTTCCGGGGCGGGACCGGCCCTGCTGCATTTCGGGCTGCGCCAGCATGGCACGCCGTGCAGAGCGTGGGGAGGTGGCGGGCAGGCTGCTGCTCGTCACAAACGTCTGCTGCACCTCGGCGGGGTGCAGCATGCGGATGGGCGTGATGCGCCTCGTGGGCGTGGAACTGGAGCTCTCCCCACCGCCGCTGCCATGCCTTGGGGAGGCTGCACCCGCCATGGCTCCTCCACCGCCGCCGCCGCCGCCGCGCAGCAGCAGGCTGGCGGCCACGGAAGCGCCCGGCGCTGGGAGGCGAACAGCCACGGGCGGGGGGGATAGGGGCAGCGCCAGGTCAGCGGCGCTGGGCGCATGCTGCTGCCCAGCGCCCGGGGGCGTGGCTGCCGCCTGCTGCGTTGGCGTCTGCTGCACCGGTGTCTGCTGCTGCTGCGGCTGCTGCTGCTGCCGGGAGGGTGGCGGCGTCGCTGGCGGCTGCATTGTCGCCTGTCGTAGTGGCGAAACCGTTACCTGCTGCGCCTGCCGCTGTGCCGCTGCCTGCCGCAGGGGCGACGCAGGCGGGAGCTGCGCAGCCGCTGCAGCCTGCTGCGCTTGCTGCTGCGCATGTCGTGACTCGATTGCCCGCTGCGCCTGCTGCTGTGCCTGCTGTGCCGCTGCCGCCTGCTGCGTCTGCTGCTGTGCCTGCTGCGCCCCTGTCGCACGCTGTGCCTGCTGTGCCGCCCCCTGGCCAGGCCGCGAGTCGGGTTGGGGCAGCTGGAACAGAGGGTTCACTTCGAGGCTGGACACCTTGGCAGGCACAATGGTCCGCCGCTGGCCGCCCTACATCAGCAGTCCCCGGAGAGGCAGCAGCAAGCAGGGAGGCAGGCAAGTGAGCGTGTGCAGGCAGGAAGGCGGGTGCAGCTGCAATTCAGGTACAGCGGGCAGGCAGGCAGGCAGGCAGCCGCGCAAGCAGGCAGGTTGGTGGCTAGACAGGAAGGCAGCCGCACGGTACCATGCCCACCCCCGACCGCATTCACACAACCCCGGCCCACCTGCCGCTGCGCCTGCTGCGCCTGCTGAGCTCCCCGCTGCTGCCCTGGCAGCGCCTTGGCGGGGCTCCCCCACGGCCCCTTCTTGCCACCGCCGCTGGTGCTACCGCCAGAGGCAGCGGCAGAGGCCAGGGTGGGGAAATTGCTGTCATCAAGCCGGCCTGGGTCCTGCTGCCGCTGCGGCCGTTGCCGCTCCTGCGGTTGCCGGGCGCCGCCAAGCGCTGGCCACTGCTCGGTGGATGGCATGCCGTCGGCGGCAGTCGGACGCTGCTGCTGTTGCTGCTGCTGCTGTGGCGCTGCTCCCGCTGGTCGTTGACCCCCGCTGCCCTCATCGTCGCCACCGCTCCGGGCAGGCTGCGGTGTGGGTGGCTGGCTGCCGCCGCTGCCGCCTGCCTCCTGCTCTGCCGCCGCCAGCACCAGCTCTGCCTGCTCACGCACAGTGTTCAGGACGTGCACTCTGAAGTCTGCGGGGCGCAGGATGGGCTGCGGACCGCGGGGCGATCGCCATGGGCTGCCCTCAAGCAGCTGCACCGGCGGGGGCTCGCCCTCCTCCCCGAGCGCCCAGGCCAGCGCGGCCGACAGCTCCAGCTGCCCGCCCAGCACCGCCTGCAGCACCTGCTGCTCCATTGTCAATCTGCCGATTGCATTGGTCGAGACGACGCAGGGAATGCTGGCGCCCTTGAATGCCAGGGCGTGCTGCGTGCTCTGCAGTGCCAGGGGCCTCAAATACGGCCGCCGGCTGCCACTTGGCTATTCTCCCACACTGTTCAACAATCGTTGGCGCACCACGAGTGCGCCTCCTGCCCCCTCGCTCTCCAAAGCAGGGGGCAGGGCCCGGGCCGCTCCTTCACTCCCTCCACCAGGCTTCCTCCACTCCCAAGCGACGTCCCGACTTCCAGCCCTCTCCAACAGGTGTGCTTGCCGCTCCGCTGCGTCGCTGCTGCATCCCCTCCCCGGCCTGCACTGCATCATGCATGCAAGCTCTCACAGAGTTGAATGACACATCCTCTGGCTCAGCGCAACGCCCGCCAGTTGCGCGTGTGACCATCACTTGCATTTCTCATTCTGAGCTGTTCGCCGGCCGCCGCCATGTGCCATCACCGCTCGGCGGGCGGCGGGCACTCTTGCACGCTGCTTCCGGCACGTGCTGCATGGCTCCCTCGCCAGGGCCCCTGTTGCTCTGTCTGTGCTGCCTGCGCACCATCTGTTGCATGCACACTTTGCGTCCCCAGCGGCGTTGGCGTTGCCTGCACTTTGCCTGCACACATGCACTGCAGTCTACTAATGCCCGGGAGGCAGGCTCTTGCCGCTGCCTACAGGGCTTCGCTTGGCTGCAATATCAAACCGTCTTATCAGCACTTTGGGCGCTTCACTCTTCCACGTGCCCATTGTCTAGAATAGTTCGGACATTCCCTTTCACCAAACCCCCATCCATTGCACACTGGCATCACGTGCACATGCCGTCTCTTCTGCCCGCCCGACCATCTGGCGTGTGTCTTGTCACCTGCTGCCTTCTCACCCCCGCCAGCACCCTGCCTTTTGTCTGCTTTCAGGCCTTCAACCAAGAGCACGGCAACAGCGCAACCCAACAAGCATCAGCAGCTGACGGCTGTGCCGCGGCAAGCTCGGACGGCAGGCGTGCTCCCTGAAAGCGCAGCCTCCCCTGCCCCCTCCTATTTTCACTCTGATCACACCACTCTATCACCCCACTCCAACCCACTATTCCACTTTGCCGCCCGGTCTTGCTTCACCACTCCGATGGCTCCGCTTTGACCACTGTTTCACCTGTCCTGCTTTGCTACCTTGCTGAACCATGCAAACGAAAATCGACGCAAATGAGGTTCCGCAAGGGCAGGCAGCAAGGCCGCTCTGTTGGCTGGGGCGGTGCATGGTGCAGCAGGGGGTCGAGGTTGTGGGCTGTTTGGGTGGTGGGCTGGTCCCTTGCGCGCAGCAGGCCAAGCACGGCAGCAGTCCGCCAGGCAGCGGCAGAGGCTGTGAGATTGGATTCAGGGAGGGCACTTGGCATGTGGCGTGCCGGGGGTGTGAGGGTGATGTTGGGTTCCATGCCACCGCTGCGCGGTATGCAGGCCAGGCCGGTGGTGGCTGACCAGGCAGGCAGGTGGGTTTGCTGGGCTGGCAGGGCCCTGCCCCACAGCAACAAGCAAAACATCGGAGGGCCAAAAGCGCAGGGCTGTTGCCCGGCGACCAGCCCACAGAGTGTCCAGCCAAGGCACGACCAGCCAGAACGGAACCACGCAGAAGGCCTCCCCTGCAGCCGGGACGGCCCGCATTCGATCCAGAGCTGTGCATCCGAGGCACCGTGGCTGCTGGCGATCTCATCACTGCAGCAGAACGCAATGCTGCCGCCTTTGGGCACCCCGGCACCGGCACTGGTGGGTGGGGCGGCCGCAGAGCTGCGAGCTCCCGTGCCTTCAGCGGTGCGCACAGAGTGGGCTGCAGCAGCCGCTGGTGGTGGCAGAGATGTGCGGTGACAGCGTCAGGCTTGGCGGCAGCAGGCAGGCGGGAGCTGCGGCGGCGTGCCCAAGCGGGCGGTGGCGTACATGGCGCCGATGAGCAGCAAGGGCGGCGGCAGTGGCTGAGGAGCCTGCTTATCCACTTACACCCTGTATTCTTTGAGTATTCTGTAAGCTGTGAGATGTGAGCGCATGCTGGCACACCAACCCAGCTGGTATCTGCCTGCTCCGCCGTGCCCAGCACCGGCCAGGCTGGCATCACGAGCTCCTCAAACCTGCCCCGCACAATCGCCACCCCTCTACGCCACCCTTGCAATCAAATATGGCGCCTCGTGCTGCTCGTTCAAAGGGCAAGCGGGCTGGGAGCTCGGGAGCCGCGGTGCCCCACGCACTCTCGCTGCTGCCCACGGACGTGCTGCACACCGTGCTACTGCATCTCCCTCAAACTCACAGGCGAGAATTTACGTGCGAGCCTGCGCCCTGCCGCACGGTTAAATGTGTGCGTACTCGGCACTCCCGGGTGCCCCGCTTCCCGCTGCACCCCTCCCCGAAGCTTCACAGCGCAACATTGTTGATCTCGCGATCGGCGCCGGCACGAGGGGACACCCTCGGCACACCCCGCCGCCAGCGGCGCACTTGCTTCCCCCTCTGCTGCGCGACGCCTGCGCCCGCCCGCCCCTGCTCCGCCCCCCTCACCCCGCCCTGCCTCCCTCCCGCGCCCTGCAGGGTGCATGCTGCTGAGGTGTGCCGCTCCTGGCGGGAGGCCACGGTGTCCCCTGTGCTGTGGGGCACCCTGAAGCTCGTGCTCCCATCAGACGATGACGAGGCAACCGCTGAGGCCTTCCTCTCCTGGCTGCTGCCTCGTGCTGGGGCTGTGGAGTCTCTACACGTCGACATCCAAGAAGCAGCGGTGGGTGGGGCAGTGATTTTGGAAAATGGGTGCTGGTGTTTGATGGAGCGCAGCAGGCAGGGCGCCCGGGAGGGGCGGGCGGGGAGGCGTCCGGGAGAAGCGGCCGAGAGCCAGCCGGCGGCACCCAGATACCGTGGCTTCCACCCAAGGGGCACAACAGCCGGGTGGACCCCAAACGCATGGCATTTCCATCCCTCCACGTCCCCTGCTTCCACTGGGCACACTCTTAGCCCAGGGTGCTCGGCTGTGGTGCATGCCCTCCCCCACCCCACCTTCACCGACGTCCCTGGGTGCCCCGTAGCGCATGCACGCGCCCCGCCCCGCATCGCGCACCTCCCTCTTCTCCAACCCCCTTCCCTCCCTGCACTTTTCCCCACCTCCTTGCCTTACCTCCGTTGCTGGCCTTGCACCCAGTTCTTGGGAAACGGGCAGCGACCTGGTTGCTGGTGTCACGCTGCCCAACCTTCAAAGCTTCCAAGCAGCCTTCCAAGCTCACCGCTCTCACCCACCCTTTCTTCCTCTCATCACTGGCCTCCCCTCATTTGCAGGCCGCCGGCAGCGAGCTAGTGGTGGGCGTGATGTCCAACTTGACGGCCGCCATCGTGACGGTTGCCTCCACGCTGCGCCACCTGGCGATTGAGTCGGCGGGCGTACTGGTGATCAGCCAGTGGGCGGCCGCTCTGCTGCAGCTGCGCTCGGCCTGCTTCATCGGCGGGGAGGTGCACCTGAAGCAGGTGGGTGGGTGGGTGGTGTTGCATTGCCGTGCGTTGCATTGATGTGCGTTGCATTGATGCACCACTGTGCGGGATGGCGGCTGGCTGCGCTCTGCCTGCTTCGTCGGCGGGGGGAGAGGTGCACGTGAAGCAGGAGGGAGGCGGTGCATGTTGCAGTGGGAAAGGAGGTGTGCAAGGTGACTGCTGCCTGGGGTCGGCGCGCTTGGCGGCGGTGAAGTGCTTTGGGGGCATGCCGAGTGGGTGCACCTCAACGACGGCAACTGGCTTCTGTGCTGGCTGATTTGTGCGGCGGCGTTGGACGTGTGCAATTGGCACACTCCCCCTGTTACTTACCCCACGCCCCGCCTGCGCTCCTGCAACCTGCAGGGGTTGGGCAAGCTGCCGCGCCTCACAGACCTGGAGTTTGGGTCCAACAACGCCGACCTTCTGATTGAGAGCCCGCCCTGCCTGCCCGCCAGCGTGACACACCTGTCGCTGGAGCACTGCTGCCTGCCCCGCCTGCCCGCCTGCATCACGCGCCTCTCCCAGGTGGGGTCCGTTTTCTGATGCTGGGAGCGAGTTATAAATTTAAGGGAGGCAGGGACTGGCTCCACAGGGGAGGGACGGGCAGGGGCCAGGGGCAGCAGGAGTGAGGCTCGTGGACCGCTCCTGCCTGCCCCGCCGCCCTGCGTTTCCTTGGTGCAAGCTTTGCCCACGCTGGCGGCTGCCCTTCTCACTACATCCCCTGCCTCCCCTGCCCTCACCACACCCGCTGCCCTTCTCTCTGCCCTCACTACACCCGCTGCCCTGCTCTCTGCCCTCACTACACCCGCTGCCTGTTGCCCTCACCACACCCGCTGCCTCCCTTCAGCTGCGCTCCCTCGACTTCGAAACCAGTCTGAGGAGCGCGGGGGCGAGCTGCTGACGCCGCATCATGCAACAACCTCAACACAACAGCTGCAACCCCTTGCGCTTGCGACTCCTCCCCCGCTCCCAGCTGCTGACGCGCTATGGTTGCCCATCCCATGCCATGCCATGGTACTGTGCAGCTGCGCTCGCTTGACCTCTCACAACCAGTTTGAGGAGCGCAGGGGCGAGCTGCCGACGCCGCATCATGCAACAAACTCAACACAACGATGCCACCCCTTGCGCTTGTAACTCCTCCCCCGCTCCCAGCTGCTGACACGCTATGGTTGACCATCCCATGCCATGCCATGTTACTGTGCAGCTGCGCTCGCTTGACCTCAGCCAGAACCAGTTTGAGGAGGAGCACGGGGACGAGCTGCGGTGCCTGTCGGAGATGACGGGGCTGGAGTGCCTGAAGCTGGCCAACTGCCACATGGGGCAGGTGGGGCGGGGGCGCGCTGTATTGGTTCGGGTGTCCCTGCCGGGTAGAGGGTAAGACGGGTGTGTGTATGGTGCAGAGTGCTTGGGGCTGGCCAATCGTTGCGTGGCCCAGGGCGACAGGGCGCTTTTAGAGCGTGGCTCTGGTGCCTCTGTGATGCGCAAGGTGTGTGTGTTTACAGGGTGTTGAGTGGCTGAGGTTAGCCAACCATTGCCTGGCGCAGGCGGGCGGGACAGGTGGCCGCAAACCGTGCCCGCATGCGGGTGGTTAACTCTTAAGGGCAGCGGGTTGCTCTCCCGCAACCTCGCCCGCCCGTTTGCCTGCCCGCCTGCCAGGGTGGTCCTTGCCGTGCGCCGCCTCACCGCCAACCCATCCCACCGCGTCCGCCTCCCCGCCCCTCCCCCCCGCCTTCCGGCATTGTGAATCGAAAACAAGCCCGCTCTAATATGGGGCTGAAAAAGAGAACACATGAAATTTCACTTCTGGCTGCAGGTGCCTCCCGAGCTGTCGGCGCTGCGCCGCCTGCGCATCCTGCACATGGGGGGCAACCTGGAGGAGGAAATCGACGCCGCGGTGAGCGTGGGTCACTTTGAGTGGGCTTGAGTTACCACATGGCCCAGAGGGTCGAAGCTTGAGTTACTCTGTGACTGAGCTTGGGGTACTATGAGTCAACTAAGTGAATAAATAAGCTGGGGTGCTGGGCAGCGGGTGGGCATCCCGCACATGCCACGGCAGCATGGGGGAAGGGATTGCCGCTGCGGTGAGGGAGCGTGAGGGGCAAAGTCAAGTCACAGGGCAGGGGGCAGGCAGGGCATCCTGCACAGCGCGATGAGGAGAAGAAGCCCGCCCTGGATTTGGGTGCACAGCACATGTGCTGACCACCGCCACCCCCCCCCACCTGTGTGCAGGACGTGGAGGGGATGGAGGCAGCGCTGAAACACCTGCGCAGCCTGCAGGTGGGGCGGGTGGGAGGGCTGGTGGGGTCCGTGCCTCACCCTGGGCTGGCTGCTTGGTGCTGGGTACGCCTGCTGGCGACGGGGCAGCCCCACAGCAGCGCTGCCGGCAGGGTGCCTGCACGCCACGTCAGCATCCTGCGCCGATGCTGCCCCTTCTTCCTCCTCCCCCTGCCCGTAATGATGCACTGGGGGTCAGAGGCCAGGGGGGTGGAAGTGGGCCGGGGTGCTTGGCGGGCATACACCTGCTTCCCTCCTCTCTTGCACCTCACACCATCCCTGGTGTGCCGGTGATCAGCTTGTGCACCATGACGCTGGCAAATCCTCACCTCTTTCTGTAATAACACAGCATAGTTGGCTTGTATCTTACGTTTGTTTTCTCAACTCCCTCCCCTGCCAGGTGCTGGTGATCAGCCAGCGCAACGTCATGCTGCCCCACCCATGCCCAACCCTTCCTCTGCCACAATCTCTCGCACCTTCCACCTCCCTCCCCCCTGCCAGGTGCTGGTGATCAGCCAGTGCAACGTCATGCTGCCCGACGCTGTGCGCCGCATGACCAAGCTGGAGCGGCTGGTGAGGGGGGCTGGTGGGTCAAGCTTTTGGGGGTGTGATGGTTTGCTGGGCTGGGCGGGCGGGTGGGCGGGCATGCGGATGGCATGCTGCTTTGCCGGCTGGCCGGCTGGCTGGCTGCCTGCCTTTTTGAAATCTGTTTCGTCCGCTGTGACTACGGCTGCGACCACGCTGTGACCACGCTGTGACCACGCTGCGACCACGCTGCTGTGACCGCCCCCTGACCGCTGCCTCCCGCTCCCTCCTGCCCCGCCCCCCCCAGTTTGTGACCTCCACCCCCGTCACCTCGCTGACCACGGGCGCCTACTGCCGCTCCCTGCGCCACCTCTGCCTCGACTGGGACGTCGCCTTTGACAGCCTGGCCATGCTGGAGTCGTGCAGCGAGCTGCAGGCGAGTGGCGCGCCGTCCTGTGCTCGCCCTGTGCTGCTCCAGCGCTTGTTGCTTTGCGTGCTTGCAATCTGGAGGAGCGCTCGGCACGAGCCAGACGGCCTGTGACGACGCCGCCGGGTCTTCTCTCTACTCATCTCGCCGTGCAGATGCTCACCCTGGCACGGCCGCACCGGAGCGAGGTGCCGGATACGCAGGAGGAGAGGCAGGCGGCGGAACTGGCGGCAGCGCTCCTGAGGCACCCCGCCCTGCGGGTGAGGCGGCTGCTGGTGCCACACCCTATAGAATGCTTTCGGAACCACTGCATGCGCTTGCCCTGCTGTTCTGCAGCATCCCTAGAAGTTGTGCCTGCAGCAAGGCGCCTGCTGCGGGCCGGCAGCGGCAGCGGCGGCGCTGGCACCTCCCCGCCTCTCCCTTCCCATTCAGGCGTGCTGCTTCCCCTTTGCCCCCACCTCTCCCGCTGCCGCCCTCCCTCCCTCCGTACGGCACGTTGCCTGCCCACCCACGACCCTCTCTCGCGGCCTCTTCACCCCCCAACTCCCCTCAAACTCACCCCTCCCCTCCCTTCCCCCCCTCCTCGTGCGTGCCGCAGCAAGTGAACATTGTGGCGGTCCAGGGCCGCGGCCTGCACCTCTCCATCCACACCCTGCGCTTCATCCTGCGCCTGACGCACGCGACTCCCGCCCTCAAGGTGGAGCTCATCGATTCGTGGGACTCTGGTGGGTGAGGGGCGGGTGTGGGACGGTGTGTTGGCACGTGAGGTAGCTGCCTACGAGGCTGTGGGTGTGGTTGGGAGGGCGCGCTTCAGCCTGCGGCGCCCGCCCTCAAGGTCAAACTCATCGACTCCTGGGATTCTGGTGAGCAATTCAGGCCATATGGGCTGGCTGGGCGCGTCAGTTGCAGGGATCAATTTGGCGTGGTGGGTGCGGGCGCCGTGGGCCAACCTCGTTCAATTTGGGCTTGTCGCCTGCTGCGCCCGCCCTAGCGCATGCTGCTCCCGCATGCTGTGCCCGCCCAATTCAAGTGGATCGGTTCCTGGGACTCGGGTAGGCTGGACTGGCTAGACGCATCTACTGCGTGGGTCTTGTGCTTGGTGGGCGGGGCGCCGCAGGCTGCCCCCATTCTGGGGTTGGCGCACGGGGCGCACGCATTGTCCTGCAACCGTGCGCGCACCAACGAATGCAACGAGCGCTCCCTGCACACCGGTACAACCATGCAAACTGTTGCACAACTCCTGACACTGTCCACGTTCTCCCTTCCACCCTGCCTGGCAGACCTGGTGCGCATCCCAAACCTGGTGGATTTTGAAGGCTGACGGGGTGCCGCATGGCATTCAGCAATCGGCAGGTGGAATGCTGATGGAAAATTCAGCATGAGGCAATGGCGGCGCTGCGTGGCCACTTGGAGGCCTTGCTGTGCTGTCCCTGCCAGCCTGCCTGCCAGCCGCGCTGGCAGCCTGGCTGGCAGCAAAGCCTGATGTGTCTTCTCTTGTGCACGATTTGTTATGCCGCCGCGGGCGCTGCACGAGATCTTTGGGCCTTTGGGAATGTGCCCCCACGTGCCGCGCTCGGCATGCACGCCATTGGGCAGCGTGGCACCAAAGCCTTTGTCGCGCTGCCGTACCGCACCGGGCCTGCTGCCTCCTGTGTCTTTCTCTGCCCCGCGTGTGGTCTGCTTTTCACGTCTGTCTGAATTCCCATCCCATCCCATCCCATCCCACCCACACAACGGTCCCACTAGGGCCACTTATTTGCCTCCTTTGTTTCTGCCCCCCCCCCCCCCCCTTCTCTGTCAACACCTGCTGCAAGGCTGTGCGCCCAAGCAGTTCCTGCCTTACCGACTCCTTCTTTCCAAATGGCTGCACCTACTACCTTCCCCGGGCATCTGCCCCACATGTGCAACAACTGCCTCCCACCACACTTTCGCCTGTGCCAGCAGCAGCTCAACCGCCTGGCCCGGGCCCGACATCCTCGTATGTTTTTCTTTGCAATTGGCCACGTCTTGCAATAGCACAAGACATGTTTGGGCCTCTTTATCGACTCTTTTCACGGCATTGCCAGCGCTTCATCAGCACACGCGCTTCCCAACAAAACATGTGCAACAACTGGATTGACAGGCAGGCAAGGACAGGCAGATTTTGAGAACGGGGCGCAGTGGGCAGGTGGCAGCGGCGGCAGCGAGGCGGCAGGCGGCAGTGGCGAAAGCGGCCACACAGAGCACGCGGGTTCGATCGAGCATTCGTTGTCAAGCAACATCACAGCAGTCTTGTCGCGAGTGCGCCGCGCTCCGGCTGCTGCCTGGCAACGCGCCGTCAATCGGCTGGCCAGGCGTCGGCTGTAGCCCCGCAGGCAGAACCGAATGCCAGCATACGGTCAGAGTTGCCGGGCTCGGTTTTGGGCTTGCCTCCAAATGCAGTGGCCACCTGCTGGCGCATGCCGGTGGCGGCGCGAAAAGCGGGCGGCCACTGCAGGTGCACAATCAGCCCGCGGCCACTGCAGGTGCACAATCAGTGTGTCATCGATGACGGAGGAGATATCTCCTCTCTCAGGCTGTCACGCAGAATGCGGTTGGATCAATGGCTGCATCTTCATTCACTGGCCACGCGATCGCCAGCGCCTCGCCGCGGTCACCTGCCTGCCTGCTACTGCGTGCTACTGAGCGTGCAGGCAGGGTTTGCGTCTCTCGCTCGGCGCTTGCAGGCAGACTAGCCGACGACGGGTGCTCGGCTGGCACTGCTGCTCCTGGACCTCACACACACTTCTGACCAGTGGGTGACTGGCACTGCAGAAGTTCACGTACTGTAATGGGGCCGTGATTACGCCATCCACTAGTGGATCCGACCCAAATTCCCGACATTGTTCCCGACGTTTCCTGCAGGCGCAGAATGCATTTCCCCACTTT
>JAPTJF010000706.1:0-19804 GCA_029339195.1 Micractinium sp. NFX-FRZ
CAGAGGTAGTTCAGGGGTGACCAGGGGTGGCCAGGGGTGATCAGGGGTGGTTTAGGGGGAACTCCATCCTCATAGTGGGCGGCAGCAACAGCAGCATCGCCGCTCCAGCCTCTAACAGCTAGCATGCCAGGCGCAGCAGCAGCAGGCGGGGACATGGCACAAGCGGCAGCGCCTCTGCCTCCGGCACAATGCTGCCACTTCTACCGGCACCAGGTGCGGCCTGGGCGTCCCGGCCTCCTCGCGACCCTCGCAGGCGCCCACCAATGACGGACCAACAGCCCACAAGCGTGCCACCTGCAGACACGACAGCTGCAGCAGCAGCAGCGGCGGCAGCCGCCGCAGCAGCCGGTGCCGCTGCAGGCTTGCTGCCCCTGGCTGCGCACATCTGCCCACACCGCTCCACGAAGCAGCAGCAGCAGCCCCCTTCACTGCCGCCACTGCCGGAGCCGTCCGGAGTGCCGCAGGGTCCGGAGAGGCAGCAGCAGCAGCAGCAGCAGCAGCAGCAGCAGGAGACAGTTGAGGAGCTGGATCAGATGCTGGCTGATCTAGAGCAGCTTCCTGCAGCATCTGGGGCTGTGCAGCTTGAGCAAGTGCAGCAACCGGCAGCGCAGGGGGCAGAAGGGGAGGAGGCACTCGCTGCAGGGCTGCCATCAGCAGGGGGCACTACAGGCACAGAAGCCGGCGGCAGCATTGTGCTACAAACGCAGCAGCCAGCAGACGGTACAGGGGCCAGCGCCGGAACCCTGCAGCCGCCCCAGCCACCACGCCCAGCATCTGGTGACTGCGGCTCACAACAGATGTCTGCTGCTGAGCAGGCCGGAAGCCTGGGCAAGCGCAGCAGCAGGGGAAGGTCGCAGGGCAGAGCGAGCACACGGCAGCACCGCCGCTGGAGCCTTCGCCGCAACGGGAGCAGGGGCAGGAGGAAGCGGATGCTAGGGAGAGGCCGCAGCTCGAGGGTCAGCAGCAGCAGCAGCAGCAGTCGCAGTCGCAGCCGCAGCCGCAGCAGTGAGACCCAGAGCAGGGGCACCAGTGCAAGCCGCAGCCGCAGCCGCAGCCGCGGATCAAGGGGGCGCTTCCGGGGGCGTAGGAGGGATGGCAACCGCTGGCGCCGGCGCCGCTCTGCTCGACGACGCAGCCGCAGCCGCAGCCACAGCACAGCTAGGAGCAGGAGCCGCAGCAGGGGCAGGAGCAGGAGCAGGAGCAGGAGCAGGGTGTGGCACACCGGCAGGAGCAGGAGCCGCAGCAGGGGCAGGAGCAGGAGCATGAGCAGGAGCAGGGTGTGGCACACCAGCAGGAGCAGGAGCCGCAGCAGGGGCAGGAGCAGGAGCAGGAGCAGGGGCGGGGGGCAGCACGGTAGCCGGGGCAGAAGCAGGAGCAGGAGGAGGAGCGCGGGGCAGTACTGCAGCAGGAGCAGGAGCAGGGGGCAAGACCGCAGCGGGAGCAGGGGCAGCGGCAGTAGGAGTGCCAGCCGCAGTAGGAGCAGGAGCCCTGAGCTGGTGCGAGTTATCTTGAAAAAGCTTGCTCCCGGGTATTTCAGAAGTGAGCCTTCCTCTGCCGAACAGCGCTCTGCCCTCTGCCTGTCATGCGTACGGCCAGGGATGGCCACGCCCGGCAATCTGAGTGCTCGTAGCACTGGCATCGCCTGCCGTTTGCCGTGCGCGCTGCATCGCAGTCATGCTCGCCTGCCAGCAGGTTCGCCTACACTCACTTCGCCGTTTGCGCTCGGGGCATGCGCCTGCCTGCCTGCAGTGCAGGGTGGGTGCGTGGGGCGCCGGCTCCACGGCTTCCGCCTGTTTGGGCTGACCCTCCAAGACCTTCAAAGCGCCTTTGGGCTCTGCAAAGGTGAGGCCTGCCAGGTGTGCACGGCAGGCGGGACTGTGGCAGCACCCTGGACTGTGTGCGCTGCCATGCACCTGCCCTCGTGCACACAGCAACCGCGCCCCCAAGTGCACCCTGCTTCACTCCGTCAAGCTTGGTGCCGAGACATTGGTGAGTACCAGTGCTTGGGCGCATGCAAAAACCTGCCCGCTCCTCATGGTGGGCGGCATCTTTCGCTTTCACTCCACGCTGGGGCGCGCCACCGCTTGCAGGGCTTCTGGAGGTCGAGATGACGGGCAGCAGCACTGCCACGGTCGAGTTTGACAGCGCGGTCCATGCGGCGGCGGCTCTGGAGCTTGTGCAAGGAACCAAAGTGCGGAGGGGTGCAGGATCTGTGTCGCGTGTGTTTCACATGTTGGCTGCTGCAGCTTGTTGCAAATCTGGTCGGTCTCTCGACGCTGGGATCAGCCGGGTGGCCTGCGGGGGCTGGGGGTGTGCCCAGCAGGACCTCGCCCTTGCTGGTGTGCTTGTGTGCCTGCGTATCAGATGCAGAGCCGCATCGTCCAGCGACATGCGTCAAACCGGTGCACCGCAGTGCACACCAGGCCAAGCATTGTTATCTCCCTGCCGCCGTGTGCCTGCAGTGCGGGCCCACCGTCATCTATTTGGAGGAGGACAGGGGCGAGGTCATGAGGCTGCACAAGCAAGGTGCCATCCCTGTGCGCATCGCCCACCCCCGGGAAGGGCGATGAGGCGACAGCAGCGGCTGCCTCTGATGGACAGCAATGGGGGCGGCTGCCTCTGATGGCCTCGCACAGCATCAGGTTGGCGGGGTGCAGCGAGCGGGTGCCGCTGGCGGCGGGGGCAGCGGGGGCGCGGCTTGGACTGTTGCCCAGGAGCCTCGCACAGGCTCCCTTGAAGCATGGTTTCTCTGACTAGTGTAACATGGAGGGTTGAGGTGTCGATGCTGCTATGAAGTGCAATGCTCCAAGCAGCAAGACAGTGAGCCGCTGTCAGCAGGCTGCCCGCCGGCCCAGCTGCTGTGGCCGTGGCGCGTGCGCTGTGCTGGCGGGGTGAGGGACTGGAGTTCATGCCCGCACCATCCCTAGTTTGATGCGCGCTGCGGCAAAAGGTGTGTTCAAGCCAACGTGGACACGCGGCGCGCAGCGAAGGCGCCGCCCGACAGCGTTTGGAGGCCATGGAGCCGCTCGCCCTCACGGCGTGCAACATCCACAAGTTACTGCTCACGCGGGAGCAGCTGCGCGCCGCGGCGCCCCTGGAAGCAGTGCTGCAGGGAGGTGTGTTGTGCAGCGGCGGCAGCGCCGGGAACCATGCCTGTGCAGCGTGCTGGCTCGTGCATGTGGCGGGTCTTCCAGTGCGAAGGGATGATGTGCATTTCGCCTTTCTGCTTACCCACGCCCTGGCCATGCAAGCCATGCAGCGTCGGGGACGATTGGACCTGTATCCTGCCTGAAGGGCTGCTACGTCCGGATGCTAGTGAAAGGCGCCTACCGGCTGGCCCGCATCCACGCCACACGCTGGGGCATCAGGCTGGGGCAGGCGGGGCAGCAGCCGCCGGAGCTGCTCCTTGTACTGGAGGCAAGTACATATTTTGCCGGCTCTTCTGGCCTGCCTGCCTGCCTGCCTGCCTGCATTTGCCTGCCTCCTGCGTGCATCACTGCCTGCATGTCTGCCTGTCTGCCTGCCAGCCCGCATGCGCGGCACGCGAGGGCATGCTGCAGCAGTGCTCCGATCCCCCAACATAATGGCCGGGGCCTGTGAACTGCCCTGCATCCTCGTTTCCCACTCCCTCCCGCAGGGTTTGGGCACCGTTGTGCCTGCAAGCACCGTCTCTTCCGCTGACCCTTTTGCTGATGCTGGCGGGGGGGAGGCAGAACTGAGGCAGCTTCACATGCAGCAGCAAGCAGCATCTGCTGCCGCCGCCATTGGCCTGGTGGCATGCGCGGCACCTGGCTCGCCACCCATCACTCTCCTGACCGTGCAGTCTGCAGCTGAAGCGTGCTGGCGGCGGGTTGTGGCGGCACGCTGGTCAACCCAACCTTATAGTTTCCTGCCTCGCTTTGGAGTGGCGCGGCTGGCAACAGATTTGCAGCTCCCCGATCGAATTGCACAAGCCGCAGCCGAGTTCCAGCCCTCAGGTATGTGGTGCACGTGCTGATGGGTGGCCGAGTCGCACCGTGGCTTTGCAGGCTGGCTGGCCGGGCTACCCTGTGTGTTTCCGGCATACCGCCAAAGGTGCACACGCTACCCATGTCACCTGCCATTGTTTTCCTGCTGCCACCTGCAGGCGCTGTCACCCCGGCCCCCTCCGCTGTTGCTGACAACGCTGCCATACCTCGTGTCCTTGGAGCGGCATCGTCAGGGACGGAACAGTTGCCCCTGCTAGTGCCGCCATCCCTACCTTCACTTACGGCTCCCTCGGCGGGGCAGTCAGTGGCGGCGGGCGTGGTGGCTGAGAGAAGCAATGAGAGAACCCACTCGGTGGCCGTCACGCAGCAGCAGCGGCAGCAGCAGCCCTTGCTGCCACCTGGCTTTTCCCGCCGGAAGCAAGCCAGCGACCGCACCAGCATCAGCAGAGGTGGTAGCAACAGCCGGACAGGGGCGCGCTGCTGCATGGCAAGGGCCCACGGCCTGGCAGCAGCAGCGACAGTGGGGAGCAGCAGGCGCACGGCTCTGCAGCCGCGCCCATGGACCCCACCCGCCCCCACCCGCTAAATGCTAACTGCCACTTACTGACGCAGTTCCCTCCTCATCTTGTTCCTGACACGTGTGTTCCAGCGTTGAGCGCACATTGTGTTTCGTTTCTGTCTGCGCGTGCTGTTGTCTATTGGGGCAATCAGTTGTAACACAGGCAGGCAGCAGTTCATTTAGGTTAGAGCAACATGCTGCCCCCCACCCAGGGTGCAACATCAGGCCCCCACCCAGGGTGCAACATCAGGGCCGTCGCGGCGCCGCGCTGGGGGTGCTGCGCTGGCGGGGGCCAAGACAACAGCGCCGCGCGGGTCAACTGTTCACTTTTCTGCGCCAAGCATCCATCATAGTCTTTTAGTACCAGGAGGAGCAATGGCAGCAGCGACGGAGGCCGCAAAGCGGAAGTCAGTGGCGGACGCCCTAGACCGGGTGCTGTTCAAGGTAGCGGGACAATCGCATGTTTGAAAGCCATTTTGCCGGCCGGGAAGGGCGGCGGAAGACTCTTGGCCGATTGCAACATGCGCCTCGCCGCTCCCGTTGCAGATAAACGAGCTGGAAGCGATCATCGGGGAGTTCGACGGCCAGAACGAGCTGCTGTACACAAAGATGTGATCGCCGCTGTCGAGCCGCCGCCTTGCCGCCGCTCCCGCCCGCCGCATGCTCGCTGCCACCGGCGCCGTTCTTCTGCCTTCCTGCCCCAACCCTGCTGTGTGCGCCGCGCCTCCTGGCCACAGGAACGAGTACGTAGACGAGCTGGGCAAGCTGTACGGGGTGAAGGACAACATGGTGGGAGGCAACCTGCCAGTGGAGCTTGCTGTGGAGCTTCTGAGGTCGGTGGGGCGGGGTGGGCCGTGAGCGGTGGGACGGTGCGGTGTGGCTTGATCGTGGCAATGGGGGTTGATCATGGGTGGCTGCAGGCAGGGCCACAGCACACTGGGCATGCGAACCTGCGGATCGGCTGCTGAATGCTTCGTTACGGCGCGTCTTGCTAACTTTGCACGTGCAATATGTCTCTACCGGCGGCGCCGACTCGCAGGCCCAGTCCCCGGCCTCCTCCGCTGGGATCTTTGCCGGTGCCTTCAAGAGGGCATGTCCCCGCTCACTGCTCTGCTGAACCCCGCTGCCTCGCCAACGTGCCTGTTATGTGCTGCAGGGCTGTGGACGAGGGCACCAACCCGGACACCTTCACGGTGCAGGTGTTCAGGGACAGCCTGGCGCAGAACCAGGCCAGGTGACAGGGCGGGAGGGCGGGCAGGCGGGAGTGCAGAGCAAGCTTGCGGTCTTGCTTCTGCAGCGTGCTTTTCCACGGCGGAACTTGTGTCACAGACCGAAGCAAGTGCAGAGCCCACCCCTCTGTCACTACACCCATACCTGGACATCCTGGCAGGCCAAGCTCCCTGGCTGCGTCTCCACTGCCGCCTGCTCACCAGCCGCCGCCTGCTTACCCTGGCGTTGCCCCTGTGACCGCCTGCCTGCCCTACACTGTCTGCAGCAAGGGCAAGGTGGAGGCTTTCAAGGCTCTGCGACAGCAAGTGATGGTGCAGATGAGGGAGGCCTTCCCTGCCACGGCAGCAGACTATGAGGCGGCGCGGCAGGCACCGCCAGCAGCAGCAGCAGCAGCAACAGCAGCAGGGCCAGCAGCAGGGGCACCAACAACGGCGCCAGTAGCAGCAGCGGGACCTGCGGCAGCAGTGGCGGCGGCGGGACCTGCGGCAGCAGCAGCGGCAGCAGTACCAGCAGCGCCTGCTGCGCCGTGATTTTTTTTTTGTTTCTTTTTTTTTTTGAGCATGGGTGCCTCAGTAGCTGGCTCTGCACCTCTCCCTGTACACAGTGTTTGCCCACCCCTGCCATTGGTGCTGGGCTGCCTGCCTGCCTCCCTGCAGCTGCTCATCTGCCCGCACCTTGCGCTGCCCGCCTGTGCCTGCTCCGCTTCTTTCATTGCAGCTGTCCTCTGCCTGCTCTGCTCTGCCGTGATGATATCTGAGTGTTACAAGGGCATAGCTGGCCTGGCAATGATGTGTCGCTCATGGCAGGGAGTTAGGAGGGGGCGGAGCAGTAAATTGCGGAGGGCAAGCGCGGAACGAGCAGAGGAAGAGTGCGGCCAGGTATTCAAGTGGCGGCAGGGCAGTACGCCCACTGCAGGCGGCTGGTTTAATGCTTCCGGGGCACGCTGCAGTGTGTGTGTGTGTGAAGGTCAGCATGGATACATCTGGCTCCGGCAGCAAGCCGTGTGCTCGTGCAGCTAAGAAGCCGTGCTCAGGAAGCTCAGGCCGCTACGCTGGGTGCTCCAGGCTCTCAGCGCAACCTTGAGCAGGTGCAGGCTAGCGCACCGAGGAGAAGGCGGCAAACTGGGAGCTTGTGAAGCTGCACTCGTGGCCCAGCGTCTTCACCGGGTCGGTGCGGGGCCCAAACACACGGATCTGTTGTGGAGCGGGAGGGAGGGAGGGTGGAAGTGGGCGGGAAGGTGAGGCAGGGCAAGCGCTTGCTGCGGGGTGTGCCCCAGCAGTTGCGGCGTGCATGGCAGTGGCACGCTCGAGCATTCAAGCACGGCCGCCCTGCAGCGCATTCCGATGCCAAATCATCCTTGGGCGGCTTCCCATGGACGTGCTTACCTGGCGCATGTGTGTGTCCCGCCCGTTTTGGTGGTTGGCCAGCACGGCTACCTGCAGCATGAAGCCCTTCAGGTAGGCCCTGCAGAAGAGAGCGGCATGAACGTGTGTGTGGGGTGAGTGGACAGGGTGAGCTATGCAGGGGCATCATATGGGTGTGCAGTGCAAGCCTCGGCAGTGTGCTGGCGGATAGTGGATGGTGCCGAACGAAGTGCAGGAGGAGGCGGATGCAGCGTGGCAACGCGTGCTGCCATGAGTGTGCCGCCATCAGAGTGCGTGCGAAGGCGCAGGGGCCGCAGGGCAGCGCATGTGAGCTGTTAGCAATGCGTGACACGGCAGCTTGTGGTGGGCAGGCGAGGCTGCAGCAGCGGCGGCACCAGGAATAGGGGCATCCCTGCCAGCAGCAGCAGGGGTTGACATGGCACTGGGCAACAGCACATGCGGCAGGCGGCGGCAGCGGCAAGCGCTCACTCTGGTTCGTCGTCCGGCGGCAGGCTGACCACCACCCAGCCCTGCGGCTCGCTGATCTCTATGGTCCGCACCTGCAAGGGCGCAAGGAAATGGCAGGGGAGCGCGTTGCTTTGCTCTCTGAGGCAGCGCATCGCAAAAACACGACGGGAGGGGCAATGCACATCCCGCCGACCGACCGGCATTGCCTGCCGTATCAAACTGCTGCCCCACCGGCCACCCACGCTGTCAACCTCCCCACCTCTCGGTGGTGCCACGTCGCCTTACCCAGCACCAACCAACCTGCATTGCCCGCTGCCTCACATGCGTCCCATACTGCTGCCCACCGGCCAACCATTCCTCCTCCCTCCCAGCCGCTCCATGGCGCCACGTCGCCTTGCCCTCCACCCAAATGAAGGCCAGCAGGGGCACCCACCTCCCGCAGGTCGGAAAACGTGTTGCCCACTCGTATGGAAATCTTGGTGGGGGTGTAGCTCTCGTCCAGCTTGTAGTCCGTGAAAATCGCCACCTCGCTCATGTACACCTGGCAGGAGGAGGGTGGAAGCGGCAGGAGCATGGGGCACAACCCGCCAGCAGCGATGAGGACTCAGCTTAAAGAGACCTGGGAGTGTGAGGGGAAAAAGACATGAGTGTGCGGTCACCAGAAACTGAGATGACATTGCTGATGTAACCATGGTGAGAATGAACTGTAGGCGGGCGGCGTAGTGAAAAGGACTTGTGAGGTGGGGAGCGGAGAGGGAGGTTGAGCAGCGAGGTGGCCAGCCCCAGTGCACCGCCCCAGTGGACCTCCCCCAGCAGCAGGCCATCAACAGCCACCGCCTCATCTGCCACTCTCCCTGCATCCACCGCTCCCCTCCCTCTCCTTTCCCAACCAGACCAACCCTGCAGCGCCCCAATCTGCCAGCTGCGTCCCCTGCCAGCCCCTCCCACCTTTTTCTGGAACTGAATGTTGACCAAGTGCGGCTGCACGCCATCAGACTGCCAGTACGTGTCGTCCCTCCCATCCCGCAGAAGCTCCACTCCATTGCCGGGCTTGGCACTGGTCACGCTCCACACCGCCAGCCGCCCAATCTCGCGGCTGCTGGTGTCCGGCTGCAGCGCGGCGACCACTGCAGCGGCGGGCGCAGGGGAGGTGTCGCTGCAGAGGCTCGGGCGGGAGCGGCGGCGGCGGCAGCGGCAGTAGGCGGGGAATGCAGTATAGGGGCGGCTATCGGCGCGCAGTACATAAGGCGCTCACCTTTCATCTTGTCCGCGCTGAGCTACTGCGCCGCATTGCCGAGGCGACCGAGGATGAGTGATCAGGCAGTTCGGCAGCACGCTCTTAATCCCTCAGCCGGGCGCAAACTGGTGTAAGAGTGCTGCAGAGTTGATAGAGTGCTTACCGCACCGATATGCCCGCATGCGGTTGGGTGGCAGGCGGGACGGCGCGGCGGGACAGGCAGCGGCGCAGGCCCGGTGCCAGTGCTACTTCTCTCCCGACCTCAGGCCTAGGCAGACAGTCGTGCATCACAGGGAAAAACCTTGACCTGCTGGTCGTCTCTTACCCCTCAGCTGCCATCAAGCACTGAAGCAAGTGGTGTGCATGAGGTGCATCAAAACAAAAGAGAAGCAGTGGCGAGGCACGAAGCAGACAATGGCGACAATGGAGGGCAAACACGCTACCGACAGATGGTTGCCCAGGAAGAGTGCAGATTGGGTCGCCTGCTGCTGCCTGCGGGCTCTACTAGTCGGGTGGTACCAGCGCCTGGGCCAGGATGCGCCACAGGATGGGGGTGGGCAGCGCATCGCTGGCCAGCCGCTGGGCACGCACCAGGCAGCGGGCGGCGGTGCGCAGGCGCTCTTGGTGCGCTGCAGGAAGGTGCTGCACCAGATGTGCGGCCTCCGCTGCCGAACGAGCCAAGACGGCGGGCAGGGCGGCACCCAGGCCGTAACAGGGGGCTGTCACCCGCGCCCACTCAGCGGCTGTCAGCCGCTGCCTGCGGACCAGGGTGGCGTACAGGGGCTGCACCAGGGCGCCTCGAATGGCAAATGCTGCCAGCACGTCACCTGCTGGTGGCAGTGGCCCCTCTTCCATCAGGAAGGCGGCAGCGGCAAAGGTGCCATGTCGAAGTGCAAGCTCCAGCGGGGTTTTGCCGTAAACATCCCTGGCCAAGGCCGCGTGCGGCGCTGCATCGAGCAGCAGCTTTAGCAACTCTCCCTGCTGCTGTGCTGATGCCGCGCCCACTGGCACTTGCCGCGGATCGGCGGCATAATGCAGCGGCGTCCACCCGCGAATGACAGTTGTGACTGCTGGGGCTGCGCCCGCGGCCAGCAGCACTGCCGCGCAGCGGGGGTGGTTGCTCATAGCTGCAAAGTGCAGGGGCAAGTGTGCAGCCCCCTTCCCGCCATTTGCATCTGCGCTTGCCGCAAGCAGGGCAGCTACGATATCTGCCTGCCCACCAATTGCTTCGAATTCTAGGGGTGTACAGTGATCTGAGGTGCTGGCATAGGGTCCGCCCCTGCCGCCAGGCATGCCGCCACAGCAGCACACCGTTGAGGGCGGCAGAGAACAGCTGGTCCTGCAGGTCGCCCATAGCGTCACTGCCACATCCAGCGGGATAGTGAAGTAGTCACTGCCTGCACCGGTACCGAAGGGGGAGCAAGATGGTCGGGCGGCGGGCGTGCGAGCGGGTTGGGCGGGCACAGGAGCAGCCTGGGGCGGCCTTGTCAAACCCTGATGCTCCCAGGTGAACTAGTCATAGTTGACGTAGCCTCACCAGAGCTACCGTGCCCCCGCACGGCTGCAGCGGTGTGAGCTCGCTCGATTGCAGAGTATTAAAGCTCCTGTTAAGTGTGCTGCCAGCCGGCGCAACTAGCTTCCGAGCCCAGAGGTCGAGCGAGCGTTCAACAGCGGTTGTTGTGTTGGCGGCAGCAGCGGTACAGGCGGGCGGTACACACCGGCCCAGCAGCAGCAGGGAGCCCACTGTGGCAAGTACGTAGCCATTCTATGGTGAAGTCGGTTTGATGTGTGTGAAACATCGATGATGCCAGTTCAACAGCCATGCACGTGAGCAAGTACTGACGGGGTACCCCGTCAGTACCGGTAGAGTGGAGGCAGCTTGCAGCGCTGGACTTGGTTGATCTTGCACCCACCGCAGCGCGTCACCCTCACAGAGCGACGGCAGCAGCTTCCCAACTGAACGGTTCTTTAGAAAGGTGGACATAACGTTGCAGCACAATGGCAGGCACAAACAGATGCGCAGCGAGCTGTTGTCCAGCAGGCAGGGGAGCTGCGGGTACAGGGAGTTGAGGAGGCATGGGCAGAGATGCCAGGCCCAGTCGACCTGAACGTGAACCTTCTTCACCACCCCTACATATCACTGACTTTCCCACCTCCCCTCATGGCCAGCATGCCCCGTTGCATGCCCTGTGATGACCCAGTGAGGAACCCGCTGCCCTTGTGTGCTGACATTGGCACCGGGCCCCGTTACAGCCCCGTTACGACCCTGGCTTTGCCCGCCTGACGAGGTTGCCCGTAACTGCAGCCCCTGTACTTGAAGCATCAGTTACACGACACGTTTTTTGTGCAAAAGGGTGCGGCTGCAAACGCTTAAGAGGTGGTTGTGAGCATTGAAATGGGAATTGTTAGGCAGGCGCGGGCGTGGTGATTACCAATCATTGTGACAATGCAGCAGCAAGCTGGGATCGGTCGAGGGGCGCGGCAGAGATTGGAGGAGCACACACATGTACGAGGCACAGCGGGCGGGTTGCATACTAACTGACGCACCAGGTTGCTCAGCCGCACGCAGCTGCACGCTGGCTTCAGCCGTCTGCCGACTGTGCCAGGATGCGCCACAGAATGGGTGCGGGCAGCGCAGTGCCAGCCAGCCGCTGGGCGCGGGCCAGGCATTTGGCAGCCATGCGCAGGCGCTGTTGATGGTGCAGCGGCAGGTGCTGTACCAGCAGCGCCGCCTCGCTGGCTGAGCGCTGCAGCACAGCAGGCAGCGCCGCGCCCAGGCCGCAGCAGGGAGCCGGCACCTGCGCCCACTCCTCGGCTGTCAGCGGCTGGCGGCTGACCAGGATGGCGTAGAAAGGAGCAGCCCAGGTCTGTGCCACTTCCTGGGACAAAGCTGCCAGTGCCTGGGCTGCTGGCAGCAGCGGGCCATCCTCCAGCAGGCAGCGAAGTGTAGTGGCCGTTTCTCGAGTGAAAGGAATGCAGGGAAGCTTGGTGTACCCTTTACAGGCCACAGCAAGATGGAGCGGCGTGCGCCCCTCGGCATTCTTGGCCAGGGCAACTTCTGGCGCTGCCTGCAGCAGCACCGCCACTACTGCACTTCTGTGAAACCTGGCGGCATTGTGCAGCGGGGTCGAGTGCTGAGCTTGGGTGAGGGATGTGGCCGGGTTGGCGCCTGCTGCCAGCAGCAGCTGCACGCAGCCAACATGGCCCGCCTGCGCCGCCGCATGGAGAGACGAGTTGCACATCCCCATCTCTAGGCTTACATGTGCCCCTGCTGCCAACAGTGCGGTAGCGCACTCGACATGCCCGCGCATGGCAGCGAAAAATAGGGCCGTGGGCGCGGCGCCCGGGATGCTTTGGAAGTTGGGATCCGCCCCAGCCGCCAGCGCCGCCCTCGCCGCCTCGACGTCTCCTTCTGCAGCGCCTATGATTAGCGCTTTAGCTTGCTCCGGGGCAACCATTCTGCATGTGTTCAAGGTGATAGTTGAGGCAGGCAGCAAGAGGGCGGCCCAGGGGTGGGACGTTGCAGAGCGGCAGCGAGGGGCGGGTTGTGGGCGGTGCAGCAGGGCAGCCTCCCCAGGTGGGAGCCTGGGGAGGCCAGGTTTGCACCCTGCGCCTCACCTCTCTGCAGCTGGCCTGCTTCGTGTGCTGGCACCGCTCGCGACGAGCCGACACCGCCTCTCTCTCGGGACGTGTCGCACTGCACCGACGAGGCCTCCGAGGTATTGCTGGAGCCGACTTTCAGACACTACCTCAGAAGAGGTGTGCACAGAGGGCGCCCGCTGGAAGGGCAGCCACGGCCGCCGTCCGTGCCAGGTGGCAGCGGGGATGGCGGGAGCACAGGCCATGACGCAAATTCATGGCCCTGCAGTTCGTGAAGGTGCCGCAATGCAGCAACAACAATAGTGGTGAGGCGCAAAGTGTCGAATTCACTCTAGGTGTGCCGTTGGCAGACATGGCAAGGACAGGTCCCCAGGCGTCGCCCATCCACAGGCGCGTCGCCCTCCTTCCCGTTACCACCCACCGTTTGCTCTAGCGCGAGCCCGCATCGGCCCCAGTGTGCCGGCAAGCCTCCCGAGACGAGTTCCAGGCCGAGGGGACAGTGCCTGCCGAATGTCTGCAGACAGAAGTGCAGATGGCCATCGGCGGCCGGCTGGACAAGCGGTACATGGGCTTGGCGGCAGGGCAGCTGGCAGGCACAGCATGTGAGAATCAAATGCCATGCGAGCTCCCTCCTCTGCGACTCGGTGGACTGTCTAAAATAGTGTCTTGAGGAGTTGCCACGATGTGGTCAGGAATGTGGGCTGCCGGTGTGCCGGCAGGCGGTGGCGCCTGTCCCGCCCCGCCGCCGTTCCACCCAGCCTGGAAGAGGCACGGCCCCACAGAATCCTCCACCCTGATGTTATTTTGCGCTGAATCACTGGATATGACTGTATTGCGAATCTTATGCTGCCGGGATGCCTTGAATGCTGCTGATCTTGCAGGGTGGCAGCTGGGCTAGCAGGTGGCGTGGGGGCGGCGCACGCAAGGTCATCCCGCCGTCACTCAGGTGGAGCCGCATCAGAATATGCAGATGCACCTGCTTTGACAGCCCCTCCCTCCGCCGCCTTGTTCATGCTGCTTCATCCTCAATCGCCCTTGCACGGTGAGTCTTGACGCCGCCTCGGCCGCCCGTCCTCGAGAAGGTGAGCCCTGTTGTACCACAGCCCGCCGCCCGGCGCCTGCGCACCGCTTGCATCTCGATATGCTGTGATGCACCCTTCAAGCCAGGCCACGGGAGTGCGCAGAGCTGAATTTCCTCTCCGGCTTCACGCGGCCTTTCGGTCTGTTCACCCATCCACGCGTGCACGGCCGCCTTCCCCTCCCCCGCACGCCTTGCCCCAGCAGCATGAAGGCTATTGCCGTCGCCGCGGCCTGCCTGGCGCTTGCGCTGGGCGCCGCAGGTGGGGTGATGCCGGCGGCGGCCGGCAGCTGGGTTGGCAGCCAGCAGAGCAGGTGCTTCTGAAGTGTGCCTGCAGCGGCCTTGAGCGAACCCCAATACCAATTCGCATGTTGGAATATAAAGCAGTGCCAATACTTCCCTCCCTCCCCTTGTTGCAGCCCAGGACAACTGCCTCGGTCAGTGAACGGCAGTGCTGCCCTGCCAGGTTGTGGGGGCCGTCACCCTGACTGGTTCGGCGGCTTGTGCCAGCTGGGATGTGAGCAGCTTGCTGTGCATGCATTCCCATATGCCCCCACCGAGTGCTTCCCCGCTGCCTGAACGACAACCCTTCTTCTTTTGTGTATTCCATTCTCCCTGCAGTTGACAGCAACAACGTTACCACGGTGTGTGCCGCCTGTAACCCCACCACCGGGTGCTCCCAGTGCGCCGCGTCTACCGCTCGCAAGTGCGTGCCAGGCGCGCAGGCGCTGCCACTGCTGCATCCGACGCTGCTGCTATCCCGAACTTCTGCGAGCCTCTGTTGGCACAGCTTGTCCCGCCGGTGGCGCTGCACGAGATGGCATTGGCAGCCTGCACTCCCCGGCCACTGTGCACCGGTCGCATGCACTGGTGCGCCGAGCGGACTGTGCTCACTCCTCCGCCCCTACACTCCGGTTCCTCCCCCTGCCCCTGCCCCTGCAGCCAGCCCAAGCTGCGTATCCTGAACAACTCCAACAACACACTGGCCTACAACAAGTGCTCCACCTGCGACGCCGGTGAGGGGCTCTGTGTGAGCATGGCGGGGCGGCCCAGCCAGGGGTGTTCCTGGTGGCTGTGGGGCTGCCTGCCAGCCTGCCTGCCTGCCTGCTCGTCTGTCTGCCTGATTGGCAGGGTTATAATCTGAAAGCATGCCTGGAGGCCCGTCCCCGTGCCTCTCTGCCGACCTGCCCTGGTGGCTCAGTCTCCCACCCCGGTGCCCGTCCTCCCGCTCCCCCCCGCCTCGCAGTCCTGGGCTGTAAGGAGGCCTGGTCCTGCGCCCCCAACGCCACTGCCAGCACCCTGCCCGGCTGCACCGCATGCAAAACCGGTGAGGCAACGCTTCCATGCACACCTGCCCCAATCGCCCGGGTCTGCATGCCTGCCAGGCAGCGCATGCTGACACCTGGGAGTGCTGTGGGACACTGCCCCCGGAGACATCCATTCATCTGCACGGCTGGCATGTCCCTGCGCCCCGTAACTTTCGCAGGCTTCTACAAAAACACCGTGAGTATCCTCGCTGTCGGCGGTGCCACCAACTACACCGGCTGCTCCTCCTGCGTGGCCGACTTTGCCTGCGCAGCCGGCGCCGCCTGCGACACCAGTGAGTGGAAGTTGTAGCTGCAGCGTCAGTGAGTGGAAGGTGTAGATACAGTGCCAGTGATTGGAAGTTGCAGTTGCAGTGCCAGGCTGGCAGGTGTCCGCCCGGCGCTGGCTGCTGCCCGAGCCAGCACAGCCTGGCCGCTGCATGTGGATTACCGAAACCTGAGTGTGCCACATTAGTTGTCTAGCCTGTGAGGTTTGCTGTGCAGACAGGTGGCCCTCCAGTTGATAGCGCTGACTGCGGCACACTGCCCCGCCTCGTGCCTGCCGCTTTGCTGTGCAGATGGCTGCCTGGCCTGCCCCCGGGGCCGTCCCCTCAAGCACCGGGGCACTCGCCGCTGCAGCACCTGCCAGGAGCTGTCGGGTGAGGGAGGGATCATGCCCTGGGCACCCTTGTGCACAACAGCTGTTGCATTTTGAGCGCGCTGCCCTCGCACAGTGTGTAGGCGTGTGGGCAAGCAAATGTCAATCACTCATCCGCCACTGCATGCACCAACCGGTTTTCACAGGTGTGGGCTGTGTGGAGTGCTACACTTCTGGCGACTGCAAGTCCTGCAAGCCGGTGAGTGGGCGCCCCCTGTCGGCCGCCTGCCTTAGCCGGCCGCATGCATCTGCCAGAGCCGCAGCACACCAGCGCGAGAAAGCGGGGCAGCTGCTGTTGCAGCTGCTGTCTAAGGCCGCCCGGACCCTGCCAACTGCACCCCGGTGGGACCGAGTGGCCATTCTCAGGCTGCTGGTCTGTAGGCCCTCACAGCACATGCCTGCCTGCCAACCAGTGTCTACGCCTGCCCTGCCTTACCCACCTGCCTCGCTGGCCCCACTACCTTCCCGCAGGGCTTCTTCCTGGATTCCGACAAGAAGTGCCAGCCCTGCACCGTGGCCAACTGCACCGCCTGCGCCACCAACACCACCTGCGCCTTCTGCAAGCGGGTAGGGCTGGGACAGCGACCAGGCGACATGCTGCCATCCGCTTGTGCTGTGTGCAGCCTTGTAATGTGCACTTCTAAAGATGCTGGCACAGTGCAGCCGTTCATAAACAAGCCTTCTTCTTTCCTGCCTGCCTGCTGCCTGCCACTCTGGGTGTGCAGGGCTTCTATGTCGACGCTGCTGGCACCTGCTCCGCCTGCACTGCCGCCAACTGCACCGAATGCGCCGCCCCCAACGGCACCTGCGCAATCTGCAACAGGGTGAGGCCAGAAGCCACAGGCGCCGCTCTGCTGTGCTGAAACCGAAGTCACTGACATTGCATACTAAAGTGGCGAGCGGCATGGGCTGGCCGTGTTCCCTCCGCACATTGACGTCTCAACTGTGTTGGCTGTGCTGGCTTGTTTTGACTTGCAGTCTGTTTTTGCTCAACAAAAATCTCGACACAGAGCCCAGCTTGTGGTGGCTGGTCGTCTCCACAGCATTGCCAGCCTGAATCTGCTGACATCGATGCCCCACTCTTGTTCACTGCTGTCTTGCTGGCATGCAGGGCTTCTACAAGGACGCCAGCACCGGCGAGTGCACCGCCTGCACGGCGGCCAACTGCGTGCAGTGCGCCACTGATGGCACCTGCGCTTTCTGTGCCAACGTGAGTCCCCTCTGCGCATGATGCTGTTGGCATGGCATCATGCCACCAAACCCATCGCATTTCGCATGCTGCTCTGCCAGTGTGCGCCCGGCCATGTGATCAGCACGCTGTGCACGCTGAGCGTGGCCGCTCGTCTCCTTCGACCTTGGGTGCAGAACTACTACAAGGCAGCCACTACTGGCGTGTGCACCCAGGTGGGATGCCGGTGCATGGGAAGTGCAAGGCCAGCAGCAGGAGCAGAGGCAGCACGAGCAGAGCTGTGCAGGCGGTGTGCAAGCGTGCAGTGCCAGCCCGAGCAGCAGACGTGCATTTGCGAGCTAGCGGGATGCCGTTGCACGCTGCCCGCTAGCGCTGCCCACCCCCTGTACCCCTCTTCGTGCTCACACCCCGCCTCCCCTGCCCCCGTCCTCACATCCTCCACCCCTGCACGTGCGCAGTGCACTGCTGCCAACTGCCAGACTTGCAAGGCCAGTGGCACCTGCGCTGTGTGCAAGCCGCGCTACGTCCCGGACGGTGAGGAAGCCAGACAGAAGCTGCCACTCGAAGTGTTGGCACGGTTGTTAGGAAGCGGCTGCTGCTGCATGCATGTTGAGGCCCTGGTGCGGCGACCTGTTTCAGTCATATGGTGGTGCCACCTGTAACAGCCGCCCAGTGAAGTTTCCTCCTGCCGGCCGGCGTGCTTTGGTGCTGTGCTGAAATCGCAATGCGCACAAACAGCCTGCTCACGGTTGGGTACAAGCCTCGCTCACTGACTGAATCGCACCCCCACTTGCACCTTGCCCGCAGCCACCGGCGCGTGCGTTGCTTCAAGCGGACGCTGGCATCGGGGTGCTTAAGCGTGCAGCGATGGCCTGCAGCCGCCGCCTCAGCTCCTCCCAAGTTCCAGAGAGAGAGAGAGACTGCTGCTCATAGCATGCTGAGCGCACAGCATCCCACCTTGAACAGGGTCCCCATTGTTACACTTCTAAACAAATCTCCCCTACCAAGCGTTCCCTGAACCAGCTGCCGGGCAGCGGCCCACAGTCTTGAGTATTGAAGCCACCGACATTCTAGCACTCTGCTGCATGCACAGTGCTTACGACTTCATTCATCGGTCGCAGCCCAATGCCATTTAACCATCAGGCCCACGCATTGCACCAACAATCGCCTACCCTTGCCGGCTCGACGCTGCTTTCTCTTGTGGACGCGCATGTCACTCTCAGCAAGGAGCTCACCTCTCTATTTTTTTCTTGTAATTGTAATCCTGCATTCCTTGTGCTGCTCTTATGGTTCAGAGATGCCCGGTGACACATACCATTGCTAGCCGACCTGAGTCCACTCGCATGCAAGCACTGGGTTGAACGGATAAAACAAGCAGACATGCTGGCAGGGCATGCAGAGACTTGAGGGTTGGTGTGTTGGCGGTGGGAGGAAGTTGAGGAGGCACACCCATGCAGTTACGGAAAGAGGCTGCCTGCTCCCACCCGCCACGTGCAGGGCTTCAGGCAACTGACAGTGCCGTGATGTGTGCCACAAGAGGGCTAGGCAGCTCCACACAGCTCTGCCGCTGGGCACCTGCCAGGCAGTGGGCTGCGCTGCGCAGACGCTCTCGCTCAACATGCGGCAGGTGCTGCACCAGCTGGGCTGCCAATTTGACTGACCGCCCCACCACTGCTGGCAGTGCCTTGCCTAGGGCTGGGTCATTGTATGTCACACACGCCTACTAGTAGTGCTGGGAGGGAGTCAGCCTCTGGCAGCAGGCCAGGACGGCATTCAGGCGCCTGGCCAGGCTGCCTGCTCTGAACAGTGCTGCCAGCACCTTGCCCGCCGGCGGTTGGGGCCTTCCGCCAGCAGGAAGCGAGCAGGGGCCGTGAAATTGCCACACCAATGCGGGTCCATAAATCCCTGTTCACGGCGGACAGCACGTGGCGGCGGCAGTGGCAGCACAGCGGGGGGCGACGGCGGCAGCGGCAGTTGGGGGAGGACTGCAGCCCTCCTTTGGCGCCGTGCTGCCACACCCTCGGGTGTTTCAAACTGTGAGTTTACACACTGTTGGTGAAGAGGCAGTTGAATAATTAAACAGCTGAATGGCGGGTGCAAGGGTTCTTGGGGGCATCGTTACTAATTGTAGTTAACAGAGCATGGTGCTGCAGCAGTGAGCTGCACGAAGTTGGAGAGGCACACCCATGGCTCAAGCCTGCCAGCATGCGCTCAGGCAGGGGCTGCTGAGCGAGACAGAATGTCCCACACAATGGCGCTGGGAAGGCCCGCACCACGCAGCTGATGGGCACGCGACAGGCACAGAGCGGCGGTGCGCAGGCGCTCTTGTTCGCCCGCAGGCTGGTGCCGCACCAGGAGCGCCGCCTCCTCGGTTGAGCGCCGCAGCACAGCGGGCAGGGCAGCGCCCAAGCCGTGGCAGGGATCTGGCACCTGCCCCCACTCCTCTGCTGTCAGCTGCTGCCGGCTGACCAGGGTGGCGTACAGGGGCAGCGCCCAGGCGCCCGCTCTGGCCAGAGCTGCCAGCACGTCCCCGGCTGGCGGCAGCGGGCCGTGCTCCAGCAGGTAACGAGCGGCGCCATGACTGTTACGGCGGATTACAACAGTCAGAGGAGTCATGTGGTGTGCATCCCTGACCAGGGCTGCCGCTGGCTCTGCATGAAGCAGCAGTCGCACCACTTCGATGTGGCTGTCGCCGCTCATGAGCGCCCACTGGAGGGGCGTGTAGCCGTAAGAGGCTGTGGCTGCCAGCGGGTCTGCGCCTGCTGCCAGCAGCAGCTGCACGCAATCAACATTGTTCCTCAGAGCTGCGAAATGCAGCGCAGAGTTCCCAGCATTGCTGCAGATGTTTGCGTCGGCACCCGCAGCAATCAGGGCCGCCAAGCACTGGGTGCACTCGTTAAAGGCAGCAGCGTGCAACGGCGCCCAGCCGGAGCCGTCTTGGACGTTGGCGTCTGCTCCCGCCACCAGGCACGCCCGCACGCCAGCCGCATCACCGCTGCGTGCTGCGGCCCAAAGCTGTCCTTCCAGCTCAGCCATCCATGCTCCGCCGCCAGGCTGCACAAGTGCCAGCACGTCGGAATAATTCGCCCATTCCGGGTTTCGTTCCTGCCCCGTTCCTGCCTCGTTCGTCACGAACAGATAGCGGGAAC